>VDFB02281492.1:690240096-690262145 GCA_007258455.2 Sequoia sempervirens
TAGGGTGGAGAGAAATATTTCTTTTGTTGCATTTGATTTTATTTTCTTTGTATGTAGATGTGTATGTGTGTGAAATTAGATGCAAAAAAAAATAATATGCACAACAACTTATATATTAAGTGTAATAAAAAACATTGATATCACCATTGATTATTCTAGTGGAAAATATATGTTGGTCTACCACTATAATCAATAGTGAGAATGTTCAATGTTTCTTCTCACACTTAATATGCATCCTGTCATTCTAAGAAATCCTTATTGAGGCCTATACAAATAAGAACTATCCTTCAAGACACACAAAAATAGCCAAAAATGCCTTATCAAGAAGAAAATGAACTATTTTATTACTTTGCAATCATCGCCACTACATAGAAACCATAAATCAAATAATTTATTCAAGGCCATAGAACAACAATCAAAAATGCCTTATGGAAAATAGCATTAACTATTTTATTACTTCAACAAGTATTAAATGCAAGGTCTAGAAAATTGGAGTGCAACATATCAATCAATAAGAGAAATAGGTATGTACCTTTGAGTCATTCTATAATGGAATAATTGAATTGTGAACATATTATTATAAGCAAAACTAATAATATCATGTTGATTGAACCTTATGGTCTTTATTCTAAAATTCAATGATTAAATCTTTGACTCTCAATACCTTGTTATGCAAATTAAGTATCATACGAACCATGAGTGGAATTCATGTTAATGAGAATTATATATTAAAGGAAACATTATTTAGAAAGGAAAAAAAAACATTCACACTGAATGACGCATGGGTTATCTATATTATATATTATCACATCCTGTGTATGAGGGTGTCCCCTTATAAAATGATGAATCTATGGTGTATGGGATTCTATGCAAGTTTTTGTACATATCTATACATACATCTATATAAAAAAACTAAAGAATAAAATTAGACCATGTTGTATTGAAAACTAAGAAATAATTTAGCTTGATGACTATGGAAAGAAGATCATTGCTCATAAATGAATAGTTAGTGAAGGTGTTGATGATCATTTTAAAATTGTTACTTTGATGGAGATAGACAAGACATCAAATCGAGTTTATTATTAGTTGGTTATTCATTGTGATGAAGTTATGGTGAATTAATTGTTGGTTTATTGATGCATAGCCATACTATTATATCTTGATATTCATAGATGTGCCTTAGTAATTACATTCAAATATGTCTATATCTACATCTATATCAAAAAAAATAATAGAAGAACATTAGACCATGTATTGAAAACTAAGAGATGATTTTTCTCGATGACCATGGAAAGAAGATCGTTGTTCATATATCAATAATTAATGATGGTATTCATGACCCAAAGAACATAGAACAACCTCACAGTCCAACATTTTTTTATAAACAGTGGATTACATGAGAAAATCCCCAAAACAAAAAGAATTCAAAATAATAAAGACCTGGAAGGGGAAAAAAAACCATGATAACATAAATTTTTTAATTGACTTGCAACCATCAGTACCAAAAAAAAGGGAATAAATGAAACAATATTGGTTTCAACACTGTCATAGATGACAACATAATTCACAATAACAAACCCATACAACAAAAAAACCCTTGCACCCAAACAAAATCCTTTTTCAATAGCACCCTATTGTTAATGAAACAATTTAGCCAAAGATGAAGAACAACAATTGACAATGCATTATGAATAACAACATAAACTCTGTAACATTTACTATTTAATTGTGTATAAAAAATGAAACAATATAGCCAAAGCTAGAGAAAAACAATCAACAATGCCTTATTAAAAACATCATAAACTATATAACACTAACTATATTATTGCATCGAAACCATCACCACAAAGAAAAAGCCATAAATGAAACAATAATGGTTTCAACAACCTATAAAATTTCTTTTATCAACAGTATCTTGTTAAAAATAAAATAATATAGATAATATTCATATATACTCCTCCTCATGTTTATTGTTTTCAGAAGAAAGTTGTTATTTTTTTCATCCTCAAAAATGAATTCTTACAATAATATGCTTTATATTCATCATAATAAGAAGCATTGGTTGGCACATACAATGTGTTCTCTAGATTTTTCAAGTTATTCAAGGAAAAAGTTCTAGAGAGTATAATGTCCAATTTTGAATTAACCCTTTTGCATTAATTCCATATCTTTGATCTAGCACTTCCATTTTGATGATATTTTTCAAGAATGTGTAGACATGCATTCTCTAAAAGTATTTTTCTTCATAGTAGCCAAGCAAAGATCTGGAATTATTGCAAAAGGCTTGACTGAATCTCGTACATTATACTCTAAGGAAATATTTTCCATAATAACCTCAAAGATATTTTCAAAGAATTCTAATTGCTAAGTCTTATTTTGTCAATTGTTGCCTACATTGAAAATGAAGCCTAGGAAAAAAATAAAAATCATAAAGAGGGTGGTGGAGTAGGAAGGTTGACGAAAATTCTACCCAAAGTGTACACAATAATGGAAAACCACAAAATAGGAGGTTTCATAATTTTATCATTTGTTTGCTATGGTTTTAATCTTCTTGTGTTGGTTGAGTGTAGAGTATATTTCTACTACATGTGGGTTCATAAATTTATGTTGCATATGTCTTTATTTGATATTGCTATAGTTTCATAACTTAGAATGATAGGCTCTATATTAAGTGCCATAAGAAACATCAATTTCACCATTGATCATAGTGGTAGGAAATGTATGTTACAACAGTCCAAAATTCCTTATGGATAACAACATTAACTCTATAGCATTAACTATTTTGTTGCATATCAAAAATGAAACAATATAGCCAAAGATAGAGAACATCAGTCAACAATGCCTTGTGAAAAATGACATAAATTGTATAGCATTGCAAGCATCATCACAAAATGAAATCCTTAAATGAAACAATGATGGTTTCAACAAAAACCTAGAAAATTATTTTTTCAACACTAACCTATCAAAAATGGAGCAATATAGCCAAAGTTAGAGAACAACGGTTAATAATGCCTTATGGATAACAACATAAAATCTATAAAATTTGCAATTTTATTGTGAATCAGAAATGAAACAATTTAGTGAAAGCTAGAGAACAACACTCAAGAATACCTTATGGAAAACAACGTAAACTATATAATATTAACTATTTTATTGTGTTGCAACCATCACCAGAAAATGGAAACCATAAATGAAACAATACTAGTTTCAATAGTGACCTGGATGGAAAAACCCACAAATAAGAATAATTCACAGTAACAAACCCATCCATAAAAATAAAAAATAAAAAAATCACACATGCACAAATTCTTTTCTGAAGACTACCTTATTGAAAATGAAACATAGCTAAATCTAGAGAACAACACTCAACAATGCCTTATGAAAAATAACATAAACTGTATAATATTAACTATTTTATTGCATTGCAACCATCACCACAAAACAAAAGCCACAAATGAAACAATATTGGTCTCAACAGTGACCTAGATGGAAAAACCTATAGAACAATCTTTTTTCAATAGCACCAGGCTATCAAAAATGAAACAATAACATCAAGTATTTTATTTCCTTAGAAAAAATGAAACAATATAGCCAAAGATTTGTAAACAATGCCTTAGCAAAAATAACATAAACTATTTAATTTCCTTGCAACCATTGATGTCGTATGGAAAGCATATGTGAACCAATATTGGTCTCAACAGTGAACTAGATGAAAAAACCCACATAATAGTCTTTTTTCAACAGCACCTTATCGAAAATGAAATGATTTAGCCTAAGGTAGAAAACACCAACCAAAAATTCCATAAACTGTTTAATTTCCTTGCAACCATCAACACCACACACAAACCATAATTGAAACAATATTGGTCTCAATAGTGACCCAGAAGAAAAAATCCACATAACAAAAGAATGCCTAAGCTAGAAAACAATAATCAACAATGCCATAAACTATAACAAACCCATGCAAAACCATCTCCACAAAGCACAAACCATAAATGAAAGAATATTGATTTTAAAAAATAATATAGTCTTTTCTCAATAGTACCTTATAAAAAATTGAACAATATAGCATTTTCAATAGCACCTTATAAAAAATGAAACAATATAACCTAAGCTAGAGAATAAAAATCAACAATTCCCTACATAAATCAACATAAATTATATAACATTAACTAATTTACTCCATTGCAGCCATAGCCACAAAGCGAAAACCATAAATCAAACAATATTGGTTTCAACAACAACCCAGATGGAAAAACCCACAAAACACAAAAATTTATAGTAACAAACACATGCAAAAATATAGTCTTTTCTCAATAGTACCTTATAAAAAATGGAACAATATAGCCTTTTCAATAGAAAATTATCAAAAATGAACAATATACCCTAAGGTAGAGAACAACAATCAATAATTCCCTATGGAAATCAACATAAATTGTATAACATTAACTATTTTATTGTGTTGCAACCATAGTCACAAAATGGAAGCCATAAATCAAACAATATTGGTTTGAACAGTGACCCAGAGGGAGAAGCCCACAAAACAAAAAAATTCACAGTGACAAACCCATGTAAAACTATAGCCACAAAAGGTGAACCATAAATGAAACAATATTTGTTTTGACAAACAATATAGTCTTTTCTCAATAGTAACTTATAAATAATTCAAACAATATAGCCTTTTCAATAGTACCTTATTGAAAATGAGACAATATAGCCTAAGCTAGAGAACAAAAATCAATAGTTCCTTATGGAAATCAATATAAACTATATAACATGAACTATTTTATTGCATTGGAAACATAGCCACAAAATGAAAGACATAAATAAAACAATATTGGTTTTAATAGGAACCTAGATGGAAAAACCCACAAAACACAAAAAATCACAATAACAAACTTATTAAAAAATATAGTCTTTTCTCAACAAAACCTTATTAAAAATTGAAACAATATAGCCTTTTCAACAACACCTTATCGAAAATGAAATAATATATCCTAAGCTTGAGAACAACAATCAACAATGCCTAATGGAAATCAACATAAACTGTAGAACATTAACTATTTTATTGTGTTACAACCATAGCCACAAAATAGAAGCCATAAATCAAACAATATTGGTTTCAACAATGACCTAGATGGAGAAACCCAGAAAACATAAAAATTCATAGTAGCAAACCCATGCAAAACTATAGCCACAACACATGATCCATAAACGAAACAATATTCATTTTAACAAAAAATATAATTTTTTCTCAACAACACCTTATCAAAAATTGAAATAATATAGCCTACCACAAACCACAAACCATAAATGAAACAACATTGGTTTTAACAAAAAATATAGTCTTTTCTCAACAATACCTTATAAAAAATAAAACAATATAGCCTAATCTAGAGAGAAACAATCAAAAATTCCCTATAGAAATCAACATAAACTATATAACATTAACTATTTTATTCTATTACAAACATAGCCACAATAGAGAAGCCATAAATCAAACAATATTGGTTTCAACAATGACCTAGATAGAAAAAAATGACAAAAAAAAAAATTCACATTAACAAACCCATGCAAAAATATAGCCTTTTCTCAATAGTACCTTATCAAAAATTTAACAATATAGCCTTTCCAATAGTACCTTACAAAAAATGAAACAATATAGCCTAAGGTAGAGAGCAACAATCAACAATGCCCTATGGAAATCAACATAAATAGTATACTATTAACTATTTATTTTGTTGCAACCATAGCCACAAAATACAAGCCATAAATCAAATAATATTGGTTTTAACAAACAATATAGTGTTTTCTGAACAATGCCTTATCAAAAATTGAAACAATGTTGTCTTTTCAATAGTACCTTATCAAAAATGAAACAATATAGCCTAAGCTAGAGAACAACAATCAGCAATTCCTTATGGAAATCAACATAAACTATATAACGTTAACTATTTTTTGTGTTGCAACCATAGCCACAAAATAAAAGCTATAAATCAAACAATATTGGTTTCAACAATGACCTAGATGGAAAAACCCACAAAACACAAAAAATCACATTAACAAACCTATGCAAAATTAAAATCTTTTCTCAAAAACACCTTATGGAAATCAACATAAACTATATAACATAAACTATTTTATTATGTTGCAACCATAGCCACAAAACCAAAGCTATAAATCAAACAATATTGGTTTCAACAATGATCCAGATGGAAAAACCCACAAAACAAAAAAATTCATAGTAACAAACACATGCAAAACCATCACCACAAAACACGAACCATAAATTAAACAATATTGGTTTGAACACTGACCTAGATGAAAAAACCCATAAAACAGAAGAATTCATAGTGAGACACCAATGCAAAAACAAACAATACTGCCTTCCAACCATCACAACTACACAAAAACCATAAATGAAGCAATATAGCCTAAGCTACAAAACAACAATCAACAATTCCCTATGGAAAATAACATAAACTATTTTTGAAATATTCTACAAAGGGTTTTTCCAATATGCACCTCTTCTTGCTTGCTTTCTCTTTGTTTCCTTGTTTCTTGAATGCCTACAAAAAATGTGCAAAAAAATTATCACAACCAACACTTTTGTATTGGTTTTGCAACCATCACCCCATGCAAAAAACAAAAAATAACCTCCAACCACCTTCATAGAAGCTCAATAATGGTTGATTGAACTTGCACCTTCATAGAAGCTTTCTCTCCTTGCTCACAACTCTGATAGTAGGTAAAGCCACATATAGACACCCAACAATGCCTTATCAAAAATTGCGTAGAAGTTCATTATGTTTCCCAAGGTTTTAAATGGCGGGTGTTATTACAACCATCACTACTACACAAAAACCATACAATAATTAATATGGATGCAAACTAACATTTAATTTTACTAGCCTTCTCTATCCACATGCCAAAATATTTGCTACCTTTTTCCTAATTGGTATTAGACATCAGAAGGCTTAAAAATGCGTGCCAAGAATTTTTATTAAAAAAATAAAAATTAAAAAAATCCACAACCATTTTCCCAACCACTGGAAGGATTAAAAACCAGCAAGGCTAATGAAATTTTGACCAAAGTTCACACATATAGCCTATTGGAAAATTATTGTACATTGATTCAAAATGTAAAATGTAAAATGTATGTTGCCATAGTGATAATGTTGCATACCTTGTATTGAGTAAACAATGTAATGATATTGCAGTGTGTATAGGAAATAAATGTTGTTAACATATGTGTGTAGTGAGGTTATTTACCTCTTAATAATAGTTAATCTGAATGTGAGAGTCACTATGGCATCATTGATTTACTCCATGTAGCATTGTGATATATTGTATGTGATAAAGGTTGTAATTATAAAATTATGTTTAATGACATTATTGCCTTGAAAAGATAAAATTGTATAGATGTTGGAAGTACACATTCTTCGAAAGTTTATATTGACCTTACATAATTAGAGGTGGATAATGGTTTTATTTTGGCAAGAGGAAATTAGAGAAAAAGGGTACTCCCTATTATGTGAACATCCTGTATTAGTGCTCATGTTGAGTGTTGTGAATACCCCATACTTGCTTTGTTTACTCATGTGATGGTGAGACTATGTACCCATCCATGGGGAATATCTTGTATTTTTGGTGTGGGATTAACCATACCATTATGTGTGCTTGTATGTTTGCTACCTAATTGAGGGCCAACCCATGTGTGGTTAAAATTTATATATATTTAAGAGTATCCAAAAGTTAGTTTCATAGAATCTCTTCTTTTGGTTCTCTATTCCCTTAGTCTATGAAGGGGTAGTAATAGCCACAAAGTTCCTTGGGTGGGGTATACAACATACACATATTGTAGTGTAGAGTAGTCTCAGCTCAACCGATCCTAAGGAAAGTACTCACTACTTCCCCTTATGATGGATCAGGGTACTTGATCCATATGTACTAGCCTAATTCCCATTATTTTATTCACAACAACATTAATTTATTAGTATTTCCAAGCTATCCATAGGGACGTTGAGCTAGCATTTCTTGGCCACCTATAGGGGCATTGAGCTAGAATTAGTGATTCAACCTTGTCCAGATGAGAGGTGAGGCTCAAGTAGCACCATATTGATATACTCATATATTCATTATATATATATCATGTTGTTGATGGGAGAAAGCTAAGCTCGAGGACATGATGCCACATGTATAGATGTGTGAAGGCACACTATGAGGTTGTGTCATGATAGCCTAATGTGATGAGAATAATGGGGCCTCGTACACTTGTACAGGGACACTCATGTTTCTGTCAATAGTGTTTGGGTCAATTGGCATATGGGTATGTCCTAGCCATGTATACCTTTAGCTATGGTGAGTACCTATGTGTTCCTTTTGCATGAGTTATCATTATACAAGGTGTGTTTTGCACATTCCTACTTTGTGGAGCCATAGAAACACTTCCATGCAACATACAAAAAATACGTTCCTTCATGGGTTAGCTTATGACCATGCCACATTGAGATGTGATGCAGGATGTTGTTGAGGTGAACATCCCATGTGAGCAACCAATGAGTGCATGGGCCACTTGGTGAGTCCATGTCACATGATGATGCGATGTGAGATGTAGCCAAGGAGTACACCTTATTCCATGTGGTTAGCATGCTCACTCCACAACAAATGAGGGGCTATTATGATAGTTAGACATTGTTCCATCCTTCCTCATTTGGTAGCTAGTTTGGTCACATAATTATGTATTATGCCATTTTGAAGATTGTGATTCTTCTTTTGATTATTGATGACTTTTATTTTGATTTTGACGACTTGTAAAAATTTGAGTTATCTTATTTTTGATGGTTTAGCCATACCTTGTGATATTATTTGCATGTATCCCTCATGGTTACAAATGATTTAGTGTTGAAATTATGTGCATCTCAAGATTTATTGCTGAAATTGAATCTTTATTTGATATTTATTTATGATCTTTGGTTGCTAAACTAGTTTTCTATTTATTGTTTTCAAATGTTCTTGTGTTGTAATGTGAGTCCTCATCAGGAATGGGAGATTTGGACTCATTTTAGTGTATATGAGGAAGTAGATGAAAGGAATTTTGAGGATGGGGGTATGTGAGGCTGGTATACAACTAGGACCCACTACCCACCTATGTGTGATGATTATATCTTGGAGGCTAACCACCTTATACAACAAGGGACAGGTCATTATGGTCTCATTTGGATGGTCTCGCCATGTGTGTGTGGCCTAACAACATCAAACCAAGTGTTGAGTGTGAGGTATGGATTATGTCAGATGGATATTGGCTCTCAACTCATAGATTAAATGTATCATTGGATTAGTATGCTACTTATGGGTGTCCAAATGGACCCTTATGTAGCCTTGTGATGTGATTCCTAGTGATGTAAGTATATATGTATGTATAAATGCATGTTCCATCTTGGATATGGTTACATATGAAAAGTTGAAAATTTGGCTTATTATGCTTTAGAAAGTTTAAATTGTTATATTTTATTGAAAATGATATCAAACATGTTCTAATGTGTGAGATTGGAAGTTTGTGGAAAACAAATATTGTTGCAAAAAATGGAGTTTTTGAAAGAATTGAGTGGTTATACATATTCTATACCCTATTCTTAGCGGAAATCAATGTGTATCTTAACCTATCCTTGAATGAATGTGGATGTTAAAAGAAATTCTTATTTTGAGAATTGTGGCACATCTGATGTTAATGAGATTAACCATGTTATTTTATTTCCTATTGAGACCTTATGAGTAAGGAATATGTCAATATATTGATAATGATTATTAGAAAGGTGAATGTTAAATGGATGTCATTTCTATTTCGTTTAGTGATGAATGATGTATATTATATTTCTCATCCTTGGAATGATGTACAATATTTTTAAGTTGATTAATAAATTTTGAGTACTAATATGTGACATGGCTGCATATTGAGTTTACATAACTTCTAGGAGTAAGTCAAATCTTAGGGAGGGAGGATGTAACACCTCTCTAACCCTAGCCTAGGTAAGATAGAATTTTTATTTTGATTTGGTATTCTAACTATTAAATGTTGTTATAATGAGATTAGACATTGATGATTATAGGAAAGGTTATCATGATTAGTTATTATTCTAGATTACATGCTTATATGTTTGTATAATATTATCATTGCTTTTGTATGATTATGGAAAGGAAAGGGATGATTTCATAACACTTGTATATAAGAGGCTCATGATATCATGACCCTCTTCCTGATGATTGATGTTGCTTTGACTATATGATATATGTTATATGCACATGTACTTTGACGTGCAATTGGAGTGATGTAGGTATTGAGTATCGACTACACCTAGATTCACAGGCTTGATCATACTTGTATTCCTTGATTGCAGTTACTAGAGGTAGTAACAAACCAAATATCCCTTACCCTAGCACATTGTACCTTGTTAGTGTGGTGTTCCTATATTATTTTCTTATCGATTGATTACCTAACGGTAACATTCAGAGCATCTTCCGGTCACATGTGGTTTTCTAGTATGTGTTATTGAGCTATTTTTTTATGCTTTTCATTAATCTATTACGTGGCTATGTATTTTGGTTGTTGGTGTTATTACGTGGTTTCATAGATGGTATTTTATAGTGTTTTATTGATGGGAGATTTGAATGGTTATATCCATGAGCTTTTACATATGTTATTTTAAATGATTTTTATTGATCATAATAGAGAATGATATTATCTCATTTAGTAATTTTAAATGATTTTATTAATCCATTTTGTGAGCTCTTATAATCTTATTTAAATATTATTTGGGGAGCTTTGTACATTTTAATGTTGTATATTTAGTGGTTTTTTTAATTAATTAATTGGGTAGCTTGAATAGTTTTTTTTATTAAATATTTTAATTAATTTGTTGTGGGGATAGTTTTTAAAAGGGAATTATTTGTTGTTTTGGTGGGGGGGATTATTTTGGAGAAGAAAACTTCTATTTTGGGAAGGAGAAGAAAACCCCATGATTTGGGATGGTTGAGTTGGGGAAGAAACATGGAGAATTTATTAGAAGAAATTTTTGGGTAGTGGCTCTGGAGGTTCAACATAGCTTTGTTATCTTGCTACTCTATTTTGGAATCTTATCATTCCTTACTAATAGAGGATTCGATCACTTCACATTTGGGGAAAATTTAAGGAATTCCTTTGCGTTTTCCTTAAATTTTTAAGTTAGAAATGTATTTATAAGTGTGTTTAATTTTTTTGGGAGTTTTGCCTGCTCTGGGTGTTGTCATGGAATTTTGATTAACCAATTGTTACAAATGCAAAATAAAGGTGGATTCCATGTAGAAAAACCCATATCTCAACTAGGTCATTGTCAGATTTTCAATCCGGGCACTTCAATTTTTCATGGCATAAAAATGCATTTTTTAGAACATCACCTTATTTTTGGTCATAAACTTAAACACCAAAGGTGGAATACAACTAGAAATTTCAAAATATAAACTAGGCCAAGGGATGATTTTAGATATGGAAAATTTCAATTTTAATGCCTCTTTCTCATTCATTTGAACAACAACTAAAACCTTGTTATGTTCCATAGTCATGTAGTAGTTTTGTATTGATTTAAAAGTGGTTTGCAGGATGATTTGATGAGGTCAATACTAATGATATGATTGTTTTCTTTTCATTAATTTAATGATGTATGTTTGAATAGTATTTGATCTATTTGTTAGTTGATGTGATCAGTTGTTTAAATGATTTAACAACAATGTTTTCTTGGCTATTTTAAATGGCTTTATTGATGGATTTTAGTGGATTTTTATTGTTTCATATTTTTATGGATTCTTCATTCGGTTAAATGAGATGAGCGTAGGTCTAGGTAATTAGTTTGGTTTTATGGAGTGGCTCTCTATGGACCTAGGGCCCATAGGTGTCTACCAGGGGAACTAGTAGTAGAGTTATTGTAAACAAAGGCTAACTAAATAAAAAAAATGGAGTAAACACTAATAAGATAATGAGTCCTCGTGCATGGCATTGAGAAATTTTAAAGGCTAAGGATGCACTCAAGAAGGTCTATCTGTCTATGGGGTGTTGAGTTTTCAATCTGTGGGGCATTGATTCAAGTGTGATTGAGTCTCCTCATCTATATGAGAGGTGTACTTGGCTCTGTTTGGTACCATCCCTTCATGCACACATGATGACACTCCATTCAATTTGCATGCTAGTACCTCATACCTTAGTAGTAGAGAGTAATACCCTACATGTTATTGTATGAGAATCTCCATGTTGTGACATTGGACTTGTGCATTGTATTTATGTTTTCTTCATGTCTTATGTGAGTGTTGGCCATATGTTACTCTTTCCTTTTTACCTTTGTTTGGGCCTTATGACTACCTCTGAGCATAGTGGGGTAGTCTCTCTTGAGTCCACATGGTAGGGAGGTGTTTCCACCACCATTGGGGACTGGTGTACAGATTTATTGAAGTACCAGTTGGATCTTATCTCTCTTGTACTTATCTTATTAGTTGATTTATCTTATTCATGGCTATGCCATTCTACTCATGCATATTGTACTCTCTTGAGAGAGAAGATATTGTAGCTTAGGGAAAATATTAGGTTAGTATTATAAAGCATAAAAAAACTAATCCTAAGCAAAATAATGAAGAAAAATGGAGTTAGAAAGCATGAAAGAAGGAAAAATATTACCAAATGTCTTCAAACCTCCATGAATCACCTTCATTTCACCTTCTCTATTTTTTGCAAATAGATGTTTTCCCTCATATAATTTGTGATGAGAAACCTATGGCTATGACAATGTCCAAAGCAAATATTGAAGGATACTAATTTAAAACCTATACAATGCAAATATGCAACTATGAAGAAAACCTAAAGCATGAAAATTTCTAAAGTATGAAATCAAGAGCATGCGAGATATGAGATATGACAAGAAAGGCTAAAATTGGCTATTTATAGAAAAGCCAATTTTAGATGAATGGCCAAGATTGAAAATTGAGAGATGCCCTAAGATCAATGGTTGGAATTAAATGTGACAACCCACAATTAGGGTTAGGGAAACATTAGGGTGAAATTTTGAATGGAAGGGTGGGATTTAATTTTAGACAAAAAAAATCAATGCAAAAAAGTTTAATGTGACAAGAGGAAATATGGGCATAGAATAAGAAAAAGCTAGAAAATCAAATAATAATAGAAATTATTTGATTTATGGAGGAAAGTTGACCTTTTGAATTAAAAATTTATTTAATTCAAAAGTGGTGGGGCCATGTGACAATTGTCGAACCGCAATTCCAATACATTCAAAATACCATAAAAAAACACATTAGAATATCATATGCAAGTAAGAACAAGGATTCCCCATCAAATACATTAACAAAAATCAAAATAGGAATGAAAGTAAGAATATAATGAAAGAACAAGAAAGTAGATTAAATCCTATTGAAAGTAATGAAAACTCTTGATCCCATGGGGGAATTGGTGTCAATTTGATGTAAAAATTGGCCCTTTCCCAACTCCAATGATGCAATGTTGATTGATGATGAAGAGTGATCAACTTCATGAAGAGTTCTAATGTGCTCCAAGATAAAAATCTGCATAACCTAGCTAAGATTGGATGAAATTGGATGAAGATTGCTATGGATTTGAGTATAGTAAGTTTACTCAAGTTGTGGATGATTAAATGAGGAATAAAGCCTCTTATTTATAGAAAATCAAGTTGAAGAGATGTCCAAAATGGATCAATTTCATACTAAGAATCAACTAATGGCAAGATGCCACTTGTCAACATGTGAATGGATAAAGGATGTGCAAATTTTGAAGAATGTGTCAATAAATGCAATTAGCTAGATTTTTACATTGTTGAAATGACATGCAAGATTGAAAGAAAATGCATTGAATGCCACTTGGCTCAAGGCAAAAGGACTTATTGGGTGGAGTAAATTCCTTTTTGGAAGGAAAAATTCCACTTGGATTTTGAATTCAAACTTGAGGAATATTCCATTTTTTATGCCTTTTGAGAGAAAATAGAGATTTAATAAATGAATTAAATCTATTTTCATTTGCAAGTTGCAAAAGCTAGAGGATGGGACATGGATCAAGATTAAATTAATTGAGGATTAATTAATTTAACGAGGATCTAAATGATGTGACATATTGATTTAGATTTTATGAATATATTTAAATCAAATCTGAGAAGAAAAGGATTTAGTTATAGTTAAATAAATATTTTTGATTTATTTAACTAAAGAAGGTGAAAGTTAGATTAAATCAAACAAATGCTAATTTATTTAATTCAATAGGATGACTTTAGAGATTTAATCAAATAAAATGAATTATTTAATGAAATAGAGATAATTAGATCAGGTTGATTGGTTCAATTAATGGAATAAAATGACTTAATCAAATAAATGATTTAATTAATTAAGGGAGGAAAATTGATGAATTTAATCAAACAAGGGAATTTGATTAAATGGTTAGATCGAGGGATGATTTAAAATGAAACAGTGTTAGTAGTTAGGATCAGATGTGTAGCATTAATCAGTACATTTTCTATGTCTACATTTTTCCCCTCTTTGAAGCAGTGCACTCATTGCATTGTTTTAAAGAATAAATTGTCTTGATCAAAAGCCAAATCTTTTTTTTTTAATTATTTCAAAATTTTCCCCATTGCTTCCCTAGCAAGGGAAATTATGCTAATATATTTCACCCTTGAGAGATGGAATGAAAATTCTAATTTTTTGGGTGATCTCACAAGAAAAGAGGACAAGGTGGCCAACAGGTCCAAAAAGGGTCCAAGAGGTCAAAAAAATGGCAAAAAATGATATAAGATGGCCTTCAAATGGGTGAAAACAAGTTCAGGGGACCTAGACCTCTTATGTATGGCTAAACAGTGTCAAAAATAGGTTTAAATAGGACTTAGGAGACCACTTCCAATTCATTTGCACAAAAACTTTAGAATTCCTTGAGATTTGAGCTATGATACCCTGATGAGATGGCTCAATGATAGCTCCTGATGCACATTTCCAATAGAGTCCAGACACACCAGTAGCCTCCTAGTACTAGGGCACGGACAAGTGATCCTTACTTGAGCTTCGTTTTTTATTTTTCATGCACATTTATTGCTTCCAAACTTAGTTTTCTAGGAATGGTGCTATATAGCACCGTGCAAAAGTTTAAACTACACTTCTCGCTATTCAAACTAAGTTGCCATCGCAAGGTGGATTTCCTCAGTGGAGTTTGGAGTTTGGGAAAAATTCAATCTTTGATGCATATATGAAATGTAGCACTACATTCTAAACTCCAACACTGCGACGAACTTTAGAATTAGGGTTTTAGATGCTTAAGAAAAGTGCACTGTTGTAGTGTAGTTTGGGACTTGAAGGTGCCAGCATCATAGTTTGCAAATTTCAAAATACAATGCCTTCATAGTTTGAAATGCTAGGCTAGTTTCTTGAATGCTCCGGATAAAATTTTCTTGATGATTTTAACACAGTGACCTTTCTTGATGTAGGAGGTAGCGAGGGAGCTCTATTCTCATGAGCACAGATTGAGGGAGAAATTTTACTACTTGTGAGATCTAACTAATAGGAAGCAGGACCAACTTCATGAGATGGGGCAATGGTACATTGCCTATGCAACACATGTGTAGACCCATCTTGAAATGATGTATGCACTTGTTGAGAGATGGCATAGTGAAACATCATCCTTTCATCTTCCCACTAGCGAGGCCACCATTACCTTGGAGGATGTGTGGTGGATCCTTAGACTGTTGATACATGGTTAGTGAGTTATTCATGATATGGATTTCAGAAGGGATGCTTTCCATTCCATCCTAGATATAGAGGAAATTATATATTGCAAGGGCCGATCGTGTTAGAGTGCCATAGGATGCTCATGACACCCTTTGAACTAGTTATTGTTGCCATCATCTTAGGCCTTGTCACCTCAAATCGAAGAGGTTGGTACTTCAGTCTTAGCTGGGGGTTTTGCTAGGAACATATGGTTTGTGCCAGTCTAGTCCGTTTCACATGGGGTCCCATTCTTCTTGCCTCCCTTTACAAGGATTTACATGAGTACGCATACTTGGATGATAAGGCACTTGGTGTAGGTGTCACGCTCCTTCATGTGTGGGCATGGGAGCATATCTTCATTCTTCAGTCAGGGGTTATTCTAGTGCTAGTCGGCCCCGATGATCCAATGGTTTGGCATTACAAGGGCAGTGTGTCCTTTACACACACAAGTGAGCACAAGATCCCTCACTGGAGGAGGTTCATTGATGAGATGACAGTGTTCACATGGCACCCATACCTTGGTCAGCCCAGATGGGCTGATGATGTTCAGTAGTTTTTCTACTAGGACTAGTTTTTGTAGGGGTGGGAGCATACTATGATTGAGAGATATTTTTCAGGATGAGTTCAACGCTAGTTTGGTGAGATTCAAGATAGGCCAGACAAAGACTACGTGGAAATTTTTGCTCGCACAATATAGGGTGCCTGGGGGAGATATATTCCTTCCTTTAAGGAGGTGGACAACTTAAGGTAGTTGGTGGCCTAGCCATGGGCATATGATCAGGGGGTTGTAGATCTAAGAGTGACTTAGACCTATAGAGATTGGTTCTAACCACCTCTATGGATAATAGTTCCAGGTGTACCCTCTGCTCAATGGAGAGCCAGGGGGATGGGGGTAGGTCGAGGAAAAGGAGGTGGCAGTCCTCCAGCATATCAGGTGTTACAAGACCAACCACCATAGATTCAGATGGATTAGCCTCATGCTGATGTACACATGTAGCACTAGGATCAGGGGCTGGATGGTGGACTTGATGGGCACCAAGATTAGGTTGTTACACCACCATGAGATGGAGGTGAGGACTAGCCTCATGTGTAACCTCCACTAGTATAGCCAACAGGTTAGCTAGATTCAAGGGACGTCTTGATATTATAGTTGCAAGCCCAGGTCCAAGCCTATGTAGAGAGAGATCAAGTGATTTTATAGAGGCAGGCCACAAAGTTATAGGTAGCCATAGAGATGGGCTGTAGATAGTAGCTAGAGAATATGGCAGCTTACTCCTCTCATAGCACAGTTTCTCTTCGAGCCTATAGAGAGGCCATCTAGAAGGCCAACTATTATAGATTGTATTATTACCAAGTCATGCCACAAGTAGCCTAAGTCCTAGACTTCTCATAGAGGATAGGGCAGAGACCTACATAGGGTCATGGTGATAGAGCAAAGGGTAGTAGGTAGAAGGGTTAGACCTCCTTTTTGATTGAGACATTA
Source organism: Sequoia sempervirens (assembly GCA_007258455.2). Classification (NCBI taxonomy): domain Eukaryota; kingdom Viridiplantae; phylum Streptophyta; class Pinopsida; order Cupressales; family Cupressaceae; genus Sequoia; species Sequoia sempervirens. The sequence continues at coordinate 690,257,378 of VDFB02281492.1, forward strand.
TTTCTTTGTGCCATATGGGATCCTTTTTGATATCCCCTTGGGATGTTTTGTACCCATACACACATATACAATGATCCTATTATTATTTTGTACTATGACATTTACTTGATGATATATATGAGATGATGATGTTGATGTGATATGTCGTGTACCATTTATTTATTATGCATTTGTGGATGGTTCTATTTGTATATGCAATGCAATAATGTTATGGTATTATGATGTATGTGATGGATATACTATGTATGGATGCATTTCTTTTTGATGATGTATGTGTTATGTGATGGTTATGCGACTAATAGATCTATATTATGCCTCTGGGTATGTGCAGGATCATGATGGGCCAAAAAGTGGTAATATTATGAGTATTTTTAGGGTATGTGGCTGACGACTTTTTTTTAACCCAAAATTGATGAAATGAAAAGGGTTTTTAGAGGATATTCTTAGCTTTCCACCAATATCAATTATGCTTTAATTTGAATTTAATAAATAATTATTATTAATTTACAATTAGAATTACAACTAAAGTCCTGATCGATAGGCTGATTGAAAAACATCTATAACTTTCAAACGGTATCACATTTTTTGAATCTAAAACATGTGTCACATTCTATGCTTCACATACTATAGGATTAAAAAAATAAAAAATAAATTTTAGGAATTTTTGACCAAGTTAAGGTGGTCAGACATACGAGTTTTTATATTTTTTAAAAGTTGTAATAAAAAATTCATAATTAATTATTTACTCAGAAAAAAATTACAAAAAAATATGAATCACATCCGAACACGATTCCTCTATTTATATATAAAATTTTATAAAAAATATTATCATTTTATTATGGTTAGGGTGGTCAGACAGACACCTACTTCTTAGTTTTTCCCTAAAATTTAAGTACTACTGCATTGAAATTTCAAATTTTCACCAAATAGATTCTATTTATTTTTAAATAAACCTAGTAGTTTAGAAACTACATTCAATTTTATATAGATTTTATTCTTACATATTTTTAAAATAATATAGATAACTTATTCAAATTTTTACGTCAAGTTGCCTAACACTGCTTTTTCTAAATTTTTTGCCACTTAAGGGCCTATTTTTTCCATGATGATCCTGCACATACCCCTCTAATGAATGATGATATATGATATGCATTTGTGATATGTGATATAGATGTTTATAATGCTACATTTCTCTTTCAGTACCTTTTATGTATACTTTAATGATGGTGTATGATGCAATCTATATGATGATTTATGTATGTTGATGCAAATGTGATGATTTATGCTATGAATGCAATCATCATGATATGCAACTATGCAATGATGAATGCATATGATTTTCCATGTATGATATGCACTTATGATGATGTTATATAATTATGTGATGTGATGTTATATATGAAATGATATGTTATGCAAAATGGTATGGAGATGATGATTTATGATATGCAAAATGATATGTGAGTAATGACCTTATGATGTATATGTGATGGAATAATGAATAGTTTTATGAGATGTTTTATATGATTATGGATGATATGTATGCACTTAATGCAATGGGTTATTTATAATGCTTACGTACATGTTATGCTTCACTTAATTATGCACTGGATGCTTATAATGATATGGGATAATTTATGAAATGTAAATATGAAAAATGATTGTAATGTGGTGATTTATGAGACGTTTAGAATAAAAATCTACATTATATGATGATGGATATGCAATGCATATGATATTATCATTTTTTCCTATATGATATGCAATATGTTGATGATTTGTGGATGCAAGATTAATGATGATGGTGATTAATTGTCATAGTACTCTATTATCATGAAAAGTGAGAAGGAATGAAATAAAGAAGAGATTTCAACAAGACAAAAGATGATGATGATAATGAATATTTTCTATGGAGTTGGGATTTTCAAAGGGCCAATTATCTTATTTTTGATAACACACATAAATATAATGCATCAAGGTATTAAGGACCAAGATGGCATGGTATCTAGTGTGATGGACTTTGACTTAACAATCAGATAGGAGTATCTTGTTCACACCTAGCATACATAAACCTTAATAGGATGCACTTTAGGTATTTCAAACATCTCAAACCAAAATATAGGAAGGAAATCCTTCCTATGTGGTCAACAAGATATTCAAAACACCCTCCATACATACCTAATAAAGTTGGGTATGCACCAAGTTATATTACAAGAATTCCCAACAAGCATAGCAGAAAAAAGATAATGATTGTTTCCCCATTCCTATCTCTCTAAATCCCTTCATTGGGGATATCATTGAAAGGTCCTTGGAATGAGCACAATAAGATAAATCAAAAGACAAAGATACAGTGAACAAACAAGCTGATGTTCTTCAATACCGCTAGCCAAGACTAACCTATGATGATGCCTGATGTTGATGTCCATTGTAGGAAGAATGCATCCTAGGAAATGATGATATCAGATGATTTGTATGGAATTGATTGGATGATAGGTTATTGACACAAAGAGTTGACCAACTTGCTTACATATTAACCTAGACTTTGAGACTTTGACATTTTGAGTTTTCCACTTTTAACCTACTAGACTTGTTTCTGACTATTTCACTAAAGGTTGGGGATAATGATTGATTTATTGTGAATGATGTTATTGTAGGTGAAAGCAAGATGAGACAGATGAATTTTTTCAAGTGTTTTGAGGTTGTTTTTAGTAGTTTTGAGATTTTTCAAATGTTTTGATTTTTTTTGGTTTTTCAAATGTTTTGGTTTTTTCTAAGATTTTGACCAAGAGACTAAACTAAAGACCATCCTATCGGCCTCAGGGGTTGATCAACTAGATTAACCTTTGCTATGTTATATATGCAGAGACCACATAGTTTGACTGATGACTTGACTGATTTTTAGATAAAGATATACATGATGAAATGTCAGTTTATTATGGACTCCTAAAGCACTAACTTAATTGTCTTGAGGGATGATCAAATATCAACCTTGCCTATGTTCAAGGCTCAGAAACCTGTAGTTTGATAAGATGACTCTATTTTTTAGTTTTTGACTAACTTTTTTGAATTGTTTTTGGATTTTCTTTGTTTTATGAATATTTTTAGGTTTTCTTATTTTATGATGTTTTTGAATTTTTTTTATTTTCTGATGTTTTTGGATTTTATGATTTTAGGACTTCAAGAATATACACGAATCTGATGTGATGAGATCATGCCCCCAATGTGGTGCAATAGAATAATCCAATAAAGGTAGGAAAAACTGACCTTGAGAATGGGCCAAGTAGTACCAGGAGGGATCATGACAGGAACATAGGTCCAAGATATGGTGTGGATGTCAAATGGATGATGGAGATATGGAATTTGATGGATGATGGAAGCATAAGGGTGATCCCACAATAGTGGTTTACAATTTTTGGCCAAACTGGACACTGATTTTTTTAACTAAATCTTCACATTTAGGTACCTATAGCAATTAAACCATGAGGAATTTGAAGATGATAAAAACTAGAATCTTGTCACATTTTGTCTGTATATTCTAAAAATATTTTTTTCAAAATTTTTGGAATCAGATTGCACTTCTTTTTCCATCTCCCACAAAAATTGGTTTTTTTCAAAAAATAGCATTTTTAAAAAGTGACACACACTGTATAATATATATAACTTTTTTTCCTTGAAAGATAAAATTCCAATTCTTTCAAATTTATATTTGTGACTCCGATATCTAGTGCTTCCACTTGGTTAGATAGTTTTTATTGGATATTTTTTCTTTAATCAAGTTTCAAAGTCAAATCAATTACAATTCAGACATAACATGACCGTATAATGCATAACTTTTACTATATGTATAGAAATTCTTTCTTTTTTTTGGTTGGATCAAGGAACCTCAATATCTAGTGCACTCATACTTTTAATTTTTTTTTGATAATTTTCTATTATTCCACATGTGCAGAACAAAGAGTTTTTTTTTAGTGAAAAACCTATATTTAATAAAACTTAAAAAACAAATAGATAATATAATCAAAACATATTAAAATTATATTCGTTGGATAGCTCATTTTGAGGGGAACCTAATACTAGTTGGTTTTCTGAGATCTCCTCCATTTTCATTCTCAAATTGAGCTTCGAAGTGCAAAATTCTCAGCAATTTTGGTGCCTTAGGGGATGAGAGTGAAAAAATGTTGGTTTGGTCAAATAGGTGTTCGGTCGAACAAAAAATTATTGTTCGGTCGAACAGGGGTTCAACCAAACCCATTCAACATAGAATAAAAAATTGATTTAAATTGGGTTCGGTTGAACATTATAAAGATGTTTGGTCGAAACCAATCTTTTAAAAATTAATTTTTAATATTAATATAAATATTAATTATATTTTTTTAAATTATGACTTGAGAGAGAGATATGGAGGGAGTGGGAGAGAAAGGGAGAGTTGGGGTAGGAGGCAGGGCTTAAATTTGATGGCCGTATGACCGTATTTAGAGATTTTTTTCCATAGAATACAATCAAAATTTTAAGAAGATTGTATTAGATAAAAGGAGATATTTTGGATAGACTGTAAAAATTTATATAGAATTATAATGATATATATGTTTGATTTATATATAATTTTAAATACACTAAGGTATATCATAATGTTTTAAGGGCACCATTGAATAGATACCTGTCATTAAAAAAATTTGTTGACAGGAAAAGTCAACCATCAAATTTAATCCTTGGTAGGAGGGAGATAGTTGAGAGAGAGAGGGCAGGGAATGGGAGAGAGATAAATGGT
>VDFB02281492.1:690262245-690309339 GCA_007258455.2 Sequoia sempervirens
TGTTGGTTCACAAGGAGTCTTGGCTTCTTTAACTGGGGGACCTCATCCATGTATGGTTATACTCAGAGGGGTACATCCAAGGCTAAGATTTGTCATTTGTGTCTCAGGAATGATGGGTACTATAAGCCCATTGTCATTTTTCCCCAATTTTTGGTTTTTGTCATAGCCCATTGCGAGCATCATTTGCAAACCTTTGCTTCTATCATCCATTGGTAGATTAGTTTCTAGTCTATTATCTTGGTATAAGAGATGAGATGGGTCCTTCTCTATGAATTCTTAAAAAAATATCCCCAACTTCTAAAGTTGGTATATTCTTTAGGGGATGTTTGAGAAGTGGAGGCTTCATTTGATTGTGGGCATCCTCGTGATCTAGAAGATTGTGGTAACTCTACTACCACAAAGGCATTTTTGGAAATCGTATAATTTCTACAACTATTTTCCTAGATGATGACTTTGATATTAGAGATGGTGGGGATGGTTGGAATGGCAGTTGTCTCTATCGTAGAAATGGAAGCAAGAGTGGTTGGGTCAATGTATGGTGTTGATGGGCCTTCATCATTTTTAGGTACTTGAGGTATTTTGTAGTATTTGGCCTCTAGGTTCTTGTAGTAGGAGAATGGTTCAAGATGTCTATGGATGGAAACCTCTTTTCCTTCATATGTGAATTTGAAAAATTAATGTAAGGTTGATGTTACTACTTGCATTGCATGGATCCACAAAAATCCTAGGAGAATGTTATAAGGCAAGTTGAGGTCCAAGACCTGACATGTTATTTCCACGATAGCATGCCCTACTTGAATAGGGATTTGGATTGTGCCTTGGGACATTCTTTCTTGATCATCATATGCTTTGATTGTAATAAAATTTCCTTTGTTAATGGAATCCTCTGAGATTTTTAGGTTCTTAATGAGCCTAAGGGAACAAATATTCAAGCCTACACCTCCATCCACCAAGACTCGCTTGACTTTATTTTTCTGCACTAGGACCTCTAAATGGAGTGCACAGTTGTGAGATGGTTGAGCGAGAAAATATTGATCAAGAAATGTAAGGAGATTCAATGTGATGATGTTTGTGACCATAGCTTGGAATTGTTCCACATCAAGATTTGTAGGGACAGTTGATGAAGCCAATGCTTCCTCAAGGATTTTCTTGTGGGCGGATGAATTTTTTAGCAACTCCATGATGAATATTTCTATTGGGGTTATTTTTAGTTGATCAAGGACATTATAACCATTGAGAATAGATCTAGGGTTGGGTACAAGTACTCTATTTGGCTGAGATGATCCTACAGTGGTAATTTTTCCACCTCTTGTGGTGACTCCACAATCGACATGGGCTCCTTTGATGGTGATTGTAGCACAATAATCATCTAGGGAAGCGATGATATGATGATACACATGATTGATGTTTTTGAAGGAACCTTTCCCTTTATCAGTTTTATTGTTCCCTTTATTGTGGTTAGGCATTGGATTCATGTATATTTTGAGGTTTTGATTTCCTATTGGCTATTCCACATTTATGATTATTTATTCAATGATGTCTTGGACTAGGTTCTTTAACCTCATGCAACTATTAGTGGTGTGCCATTTGATTTTTTGGAAGTCACAAAGCTGATTTTCATTGTACCAAGGAGGCTTAACATCTAGTTCTTGGTAGTTCTCATAGGTGGGAGCCTTGATGAGGTTTTTGTTTATTAGTTTATTCATGATTTCTTTGAGTGGTTCCCCAAGGGTGGTGTACTTCTCCTTGGTGAAGTTCTTGTTTCGTTGGGGTGGTCCCCCTTTGATCATTGACATTGTTGATCCTTTCATTGTTTGGTTGTTATGTTGTTGTGTTAGTTTGATGATTGTTTTGATGATGGTTTTATATTTGTTGTTACAATGTAGGTGTGTTTTTCTAAGGGGTATTAATGACAACTTTTGCATCAATGAAACCATCATTGGTAACATTTTTTTTTCTTTCCCATGTGTGAGGCTTGTCATTATAGCTTGTAGATGGGTGGTTGTTCTATTGTTCAGGATATGAAGTTGATCCTCCAAGTTATGTCATAAGCACTCGTTCAATGCTGAGCACCTTGGAAATCAACTAGTCATATGTGGTGATCCCTTGGAATTTGAGATGGAATGCTAAGAGGCCATCAAGGTTGGATATGATAGTGCACACTTGTTGTTCCTCGGGTATGAATAATTTTCTCTAATTGGCCTTGGATCGCCTTCATTGTAGGAATGAAGTGAATGATTAATTCTTACCTTGTTTCAGAGCCAATAGTTCCTCTAGAATGACATCCATGGCGATATTGCATGTGTAGTTTTTGATGAATGCGTCTATGATTTCTTGGAATGTCTTGATGCCTGTAAGTAGGCGAGAGAACCATTCGATGGCATGGCTAGCCAAACTCCTAGGAAATAGCCACATCAGATAGGTATCATCATAAGTGACTTCCATGCAATGAACCTGGAATTCCCTGACGTGATCTTAAGGGTATCCTGTTACATGGTATTTATCAAATTTGGGGATCTCAAATCCCTTTGGGAATGGTTTCATCATAAGGCTCTTGTCGAATGGATAAGGAAAAAAGTTACTAGGTGTTTTCATGGTTCATCCTAATTGAATTCCAATCATTTGTTGTGAGAGAAACCTTATTTGTGCTATCACATCATTTTGCGGATCAGGGGGTGGGATGAAAGTGTTTTGAGGTGGTTCAATTGTCAATGGGATGGGTGGATTGGTTGGTATGTCAATGGATGATGTTTGCATGTGTTGTTGTGCCAAATATGCATGTAATTGTTGTTGTACCAACAACAATTGTTGTTAGTCTTGTTGCTATTGTGCTATTAAGGCCTGTTGCTATGCTTGTTGTTGTGCTACTAATTGGGCTACTTATTGTTGTTCTTGATATTGTTTTAGCACTTACTGATATGATTGATGTTGCGTTTCTTGTTGTTGTGGAAGATATTGTGCATGTTCTTGTGGTTGTGGTTGTGGTTGTGGTTGAGCTTGTTGGGCTTGATAATGAGTTTGGGCTTGAGCTTGAGCTTGAGCCTATGCTTGGGCCTAAGTGACAACTTGTGCAATCTGTGTGGCTTATGCAGCCTGTGTAGCCTGAGTGGCTTATTGTTGTTTTTTTTACAATAATATTTGGGCTTGAGTAGCCTATTTTTCTTGTAATGTAGCTTGGGTAGCTTGAGCAACTTGCATGGCTTGAGCAGCTTGCTAAGCAGCTAGTTGCATGGCTTGTTGTTTTTGCACTTGGTGGAGTGCCTTTTGATAAGAAACTCATTGAGTGGCTTGCAACATAATACTATATTGGCTTGATTTGTTTGAGTTTGGTAGCGGTGGTGGTGGAGGTGGATTTGGAATGGTACTTGTGGTGATGAGAGGCACCGTCATGTTGATGATTGGGGTTTGAGTGGTAGATGGTAGATTGATGTTCTTGGTCCTTGAGAGACCAGGTTTTGAGATGTGAGGGGGTAGTTGATGATGTGATGGTGGTGGTTTGTGTTATCAGGATGGTTTCCATCTGTTCTTGTGATATTGATGGCAAGGTGGAAGTGTTTGGAATGACGATCTAATTGATCCTTGGTGGGTTGATATGATTTTCTTGATTGATGCTTGGTAAAGGGGGAAGTCCTAAACCAAGATATGATGTGGATATTGATGGAAATGGTGGAAGTGGTGGAAATGTGAGGGTTTCAATCTCTTGAGGAAATGGTGTAGTATCGAAAATGCCCCCTGCTCCAAATATGTCACCCTCTCCTTGCAAGGTTATGGGGAGAGAGGTTTAGGGTGTTACATAGAATGATGGTGATGATGGCTCATTTGGAACATTAAAGGTGAGAGGGACATATGGATGTGATGGATTTTGGGGTACAGTTTGTCCCAAGATGGTGTTTGCGTCCAAATCCCAACTGTTTAAGAGAGGATGTGTTTCCAATGCATTGAGAAATGCACTCCCTTTGTTAAGAGTGGGTTGAGTTGAAGCAATAGATGATGTGGTTTGTGGAATATTTTGAGTGATATTTTGAGTTGAGGTTGTAGATGAGATGGGGATGATAGATGATATTTGGGGCATGGACCCAAAAGATGGCTCCACTATAGTGCTTACATCAAAATTAGAGGGGAGTTTAGTCCCTTGTTTTGCTAATTCAAGCATGTATAGTGAAGGGTTGAGTCTCATCATGATATTGATAATATTATGGTTCTCCATTTTTTGAATCATTTCGATGATTTCCTTGTGTGACATTCCAAAGGGATTATTGGTTAGATCCTCCATTTGACCTTCCTCTTGTTGATTTTGCGATGATGACAAAAGCTTTTTGAAAGGATTACTTGATCCAATAGGATTAATTTCAAATTTTTTTTGGCTTAGATCACTTGAAATGGATGTTTCTTTGTTGGCTTCCATGTTCCTTATGTTGAGATCTAGTTTGCACCATAAAATAGGGATCAAATTTCAAGAATATGGGAGATGAATCTCTAATTCTTTGGATCGATCTAGCTTTTAGGATGTTTTTAAGGATCAAAGGTGATATGATGAGGATGATGTAAAAGATGGATTATGTGGATGTTTTAACTTTTGAGAAATATTGAGGGGATGCTAGACTTTTAGGACTTGTTTTGAATTTGGATTTTAAGTTTTTGGATTGTCCTTGACTTGATTTTTTGGTTTGCTTTGATTTTGAATTTATGAACAAATGGACCCTAAGATGTTGGATGATTATCTAGGGGGTAAATTTTCTCAAAGGATGATAATTTGAATATGTGTAGGGAGAAGGTTGCATCTACATACACTTATTCAAACAAGATGATAATTTAACCAAGAATATAAAGAAGGATGCATCTACATATACCTAGCCAAATAAGATGGTTTGATATTTTTACTAAGCATATGTAAAAGGATGCATCTACACATACCTAGCCAAAAAATGATTTTATTTTTTGATCCAAATATTTTCAAGGATTTGATGATTTTGATTTTTTCCAAAAAGTCTAGCATGGAGGATAATTTCAAGTTTTTCCAAAAAATGATGGTGAGGTGATTTTGGTTTGATGTTCAAGGATGGATGAAGGTTTGATTTTGATCCTACGTTTACCTAAAAAGACACTTGTTTACTAGACCTCAATTTTGAAGAACATGCTTTTTCTCTAAACAAGGTGTTCAAATTCATGGAAAATATTGGGATTCTGACAATAATAAAATGAGTACAATTTGGGATTGTTCCTTGAGGCTTTCCTATAGAAGTTAAGAAAGAAGTATTCGTCTAAATTTGTATAGCGTTGAGAGATGCTTTTGGTGATCTTTTGGACTAAGAGCTTTTACCTTTAGTTTCTTGATCTTGATCTTGCTTGAAATCATTGGGGACACATATGTGGGGTCCAATTGTTTTTAGTTTTTGCTTAGTGACTTTGTTTTTACCGCAAACACTTCTTTGATTAGTTTTTCAAACTAGATGTCTAATGTCTTAACTTTTTATCATTCCATGAGGTATATCATGTGAAATTTTGATGAAATTAAGGAAATGGTTACCTATTGTTAGCTTTAACAAGAAATTTGAGATATAATCCAAGTTTTTAGAAACCTCTAAGGATAAAATCCCAAGGGCAAGTAATAACACATGAATTTGGTCAATTGTATTTGCTTCCTAAAGGGTTTGAAGTTTTGATGACAATGTTAAATGTTTGTTTCCAAATTTTTTTAAACAAGCAAAGTATTTTGTAACCAAGAAAAAGCACAATCTTATGGATATGAAAGACTATATTTGTTGAGTCCCCACTTTGACAAGTCTAGCTACGCTTATTTTTAGTGAATGGTTAGATGCTTGACTCCACTAGCTCCCCTCCACGACTCAACACTTCTTTTGGGGAAGCCAAGCATCAATACCCATGAAACTCCCATGGAATAATTTCCATTTCTACTAAAAATTGTAAAAGTGTGGAGTGGCTTCAGAATGACCATTCTTGCACCAACAAATAGATAAGGATTTTAGCCTTTCTACAACAAGGGTTTTATTTTAAACTTTTTGTTCATAGGAGTTGACCCAACGTGGTGAGAGACCATTGTTTCCCTTCTCATCGAAGCCAACTGCATGATATTGGCCTTTGTTCTAGTACCCACTTTTATATCCCCATTGGAAATACTCTTGGCTTTAGAGTGTTACTAGTTGGGTCATTCCCTTGGGTGAGTACTTTTTCTCATAGGGTAGGCCCTCTAAGATAAACAATAGCAAGTAAACATATTCATAGTTCAATCAACCTTCATTTAGAAAAAAATGGAGAACCCATGAAATGGGTTTACTCACACTCACACAATGTTTTGTTCAATTTTAAACCCAAAATAAAGTGTGGAAGAATTCACTTTATCCCAACCTAAGACCACCAAAAGGCCTTTTGATTCTCAAGATCACCATAAGGTGTGAGAAAAGTGCATACATCTTTTCAATGGTGTTAATTTGAGTAAGCAATCACAAAGCAAAGTTGTGCATGTTCTTTTTAATCCAACAAAGCAATAATGACTCCTTTTTATAGTACCAAATGAAGTGTGAGAATTTTCCTTGTTCAATTATTAGCCCCAAACAAAATCTAGTGAGTTTGTGTCCTAAAGTTCATCTTAAGCTTCTTTTGTAACAAGAATTTAAAGAGTTCTTTTTAGACCCAAAATGAAACTAGTAAGTCCTAAGCATGAAAGAGAACAATTTTTTCCTTAAGAGGAATAGTGAATCCTCTGAGAGTGTTGAACAAACACTAGAGTATTTTAAAAACACTTGGTATCATGAAATGAGGTCATCATGCTTCTTTTCCTCTTCACCTTTGATCAATCCAACCTACAAGAAAATTAGTTAGGTTTTGCAAAAAAAAGGTCAAGAAATTAGAAAATAGACCAAATAACAAGAATTTGATAAAAAGATCGTATCATAAATAAATTTTCACTTTCTACTTCCCTCCAATAATGCAATCCACAAAGGTGTCATAGTTTGAAATTATCAGTGGTGTTCTATAGCACTGCTTACTAGTCATTGTCCCTTTCTATCCAAACCAGTGAGCATGATGGTGTCACTATTCTGGTCAATGGTGCAATTTGGATTTTCAAAAGATTCCAGCAAGCCGGAAAGATTCAACGGTGCTGTTTGAAAATTTGAATTCTGGGTGGGAAGTATGGAGTGTTGCACTTTGAAATTTGCAGCAGTGCGATATGGAAAAATTGAGTTCTCAATGGTGCTAAATAGAAATGTTGAGCTTCCAGTAGTGGAGTTTCTTGTAGGTGTAAAAACAACAAAAAAAACATGAAATTTAGTGCAAAAACATGATTAGATTTTCAAAAGTGCCCTCCTTCTAGCGCCAAATGTAGAACCCCAATCCCAATACCAACAAAACACCATAAACAAACACATTAGAAGATAATATGCAAGAACAAGGATTCCCCATGAAATCCATTAAAAAAACTCAAAATAGGAATGAAAACAAGAATATCATGAAAGAACAAGAAAGTAGATTAAATCCTATTGAAAGTAATGCAAACTCTTGATCCCATGGGGGAATTGGTGGCAATTTGATGTGAAAATTGGCCCTTTCCCAACTACAATGATGCAATTTTCATTGATGATGAAGAGTTCCAATGTGATCCAAGCTAAAAATATGCATAACCTAGCTAAGATTGAATGAAATTGGATGAAGATTGCTATGGATTTGAGTATAGTAAGTTTACTCAAGTTGTGGATGATCAAATGAGGAATAAAACTTCTTATTTATAGAAAATCAAGTTGAAGTGATGTCCACAATGGAGCAATGTGGGACTAAAAATCAACTAATGGCAAGATGCCACTTGTCAACATGTGAATGGATGAAGGATGTGCAAGTTTTGAAGAATGTGTCAATAAATGCAATTAGCTGGATTTTGAAATTGTTGAAATGACATGCAAGAGGGAAAGAAAATGCATTGAATGCCACTTGGCTCAAAGAAAAAGGAATTATTAGGTGGAGTAAATTCCTTGTTGGAAGGACAAAGTCCACTTGGATTTTGAATTCAAATTTGAGGAATATTCCATTTTTTATGCTTTTTGAGAGAAAATAGAGATTTAATAAATGAATTAAATCTATTTTCATGTGCAAGTTGCCAAAGCTAGAGGATGGGACATGGATCAAGATTAAATTAATTGAGGATTAATTAATTTAATGAGGATCAAAATGATGTGACATATTGATTTAGATTTTATGGATCTATTTAAATCAAATATGAGAAGAAAAGGATTTAGAGATAGTTAAATAAATATTTTTGATTTATTTAACTAAAGAAGGTGAAATTTAGATTAAATCAAACAAATGTTAATTTATTTAATTCAATAGGATGGCTTTAGAGATTTAATCAAATAAAATGAATTATTTAATTAAATAGAGATAATTAGATCAAGTTGATTGATTTAATTAATGAAATAGAATAACTTAATCAAATAAATGATTTAATTAATTGAGGAAAATTGATGAGTTTAATCAAACAAGGGAGTTTGACTAAATGGTTAGATAGAGGGTTGATTTAGGATGAAATGGTGTTATTAGTCAGGATTAGATGTGTAGTGTTAATCAATACATTTTCTCTTCTACAACAGTAAAAAATAATTTAAATTATTTACTTGGAGAGAAAATTAGAAAGTGGACAATTTAAATAAATGTCTTTATTTAAAATTAGAAAAAGACAAGATGGATAATAATTAAACAAATCAAAGATGATTTTTTAATTATAGAAAGACATAAATTAGAAAAAGCTAGGGTGGATAATAATTAAAATAAATTAAAGAGATTTATTTAATTATAGAAAGACATAAGAAATTAACGATGTATTTGAATAAATAAATAAAATTTATTTATTTAAATAATCAAGAAGAAATACAAAGTGGACAATTTTAAATAAATAATTTTATTTAAAATTAGAAAAAGCCAAAGTGGATAATAATTAAATAAATTATTAGAATTTATTTAATTATAGAAAGACACGGGGAATTAATGATGTATTTAAATAAATAAATAGATAAATTTTATTTATTTAAATAATCAGGAAGAATCAGTGGACCAATAATAATTAAATAAATGTAGGAATTTATTTAATTATGGAGGGACATGGGAAATTAGCAGTCATATTTAAAATAAATATAAGGGTATGTGCAGGATTATAATGGGCCAAAAAGTGGCAATATGATGGGTATGTGTAGGGTATGTGGTTGACAATGTTTTTTGTACCCAAAATTGATGAAATGAAAAGGGTTTTTAAAGGAGATTCTTAACTTTTCACAACATAAAGTATTCTTTACTTTGAATTTAATAAATTATTATTATTAATTTTCTATTTAAATTATGACTAAAGTCCTAATCGATAGGCTAATTGAAAAACATCTATAGATTTCAAATAGTATAACATTTCTTGAATCCAAAACATGTGTCACATTCTATACTTTGTATACTATAGGATTAATAAAAGAAAAAATGAATTTCGTGAAGTTTTGAGCAAGTTAAGGTGGTCAAACATACGAGTTTTCATAATTTTTTTAAAATTTGTAATAAAATATTCATAATTAATTATTTACTTGGAAAAAAATTACAAAGAAATATGCATCACATTGGGACATGAGTCCTCTACTTATATCTAAAATATTATAAAAAAAATATTATCATTTTATTGTGGTTAGGGTGGTCAGACAAACACCTACTTCTTATTTTTTCCCTAAAATTTAAGTACTACTTCATTGAAATTCCAACTTTTCACCAAATAGATTTTTTTCTTTTTAAATAAGCCTAGTAGTTTAGAAACTACATTTAATTTTTTACAGATTCTATTCCTACATATTTTTGAAATAATAGAGATAACTTATTCAAATTTTTATGTCAAGTTTCCTAACTCTGATTTTTTTGAATTTTGTGCCACTTAAGGGCTTGTTTTTTCTATGATGATCCTGCACATACCCATAATTTATTTATTTAAATAGTCAGAAAGAATAAAAGATATGAATTAATTATATATTTGAGAATTATTTAATTAATAGTTTAAATTGGACTATAGGACATAATTAAATATTTAATTATGGGTATGTGCAGGATCATGATGGGCCAAAAAGTGGCAATATGTAAGTGATATGATGGTCCATGTGGCTGACAACATTTTTTACCCAAAATTAATGAAACGAAAAGGGTTTTTAAAGGAGAATCTCAGATTTTTGCCAATATAAATTATGCTTTACTTTGAATTTAATAAATAATTATTATTCATTTTTTATTTGAATTATTACTAAAGTCTTGATTGATAGGCTGATTGGAAAACATCTATATCTTTCAAACATTATCACATTTTTTGAATCCAAAACATGCATCACATTCTATGCTTTGTATACTATAGGATTAAAAAAATAAAAAATTGAATTTCATGAAGTTTTGACCAAGTTAAGGTAGTCAAACATACGGGTTTTTATATTTTTTAAAATTTGTAATAAAAAATTCATAATTAATTATTTACTTGGAAAAAAATTACAAAAAAATATGCACAACATTTGGATATGAGTCATCTACTTACATCTAAAATCTTATAAAAAAATATTACCATTTTATTGTGGTTAGGGTGGTCAGACAGATACCTACTTCTTATTTTTTCTGTAAAATTTAAGTACTACTACATTGAAATTTCAAATTTTCACCAAATAGATTATTTTCCTTTTTAAATAAACCTATTAGTTTAGAAACTACATTCAATTTTCTATAGATTCTATTCTTACATATTTTTGAATTTTTTGCCACTTAAGGGCCTATTTTTCCATGATGATCCTGCACATACCCTTATGTTAAGAAGATGTTTGACATAGAAGAATGTGGTTTGTGGGTCTAGGCCATTTTTATGTGTCTACATTTTTCCCCTCTTTGTCATAATGTAATTTATGACATTATGACAAAGAAAACAAGTCAAAAATATGCCCTAGTGAAAAATAGGATGACGAGGAGGTAGCAGTAACCCTAGAGGATGGTCAGGTTAAGAGAAAACAAGTGTGCTCTCAGAATGGATGATACGACTAGAAGATGAGGAACAAAAGTATAGGAGAAAAATTCAATAAGGATGATGAATATGTGGACTAGAAGAAATATTAGAGCATAAAAGATGAATGGTAAGATGAGAAAGAAAAATAATGTTAACATGGAAGACATAAATGCCAGAATGGAGAAAGAAACCTTCAATATTTGCTAAAGGACTAATAGATGTTGTTTGAATCATCATTAGGAATTAAAATGACAGAAATTATGGACAACAAACACCATGGTATGACATAGACCAAGGTGTGCAAGGTCATCAACTTGCAAAATAGATAGTCACAAACAAAGACAAAATTCAAAGAAAAAAATAGGTCATGAGACATCATCGCACCTTTAAATCTTTAATGGGAGATCCTGAAGGTAGCTAGTAACATGACCAAAAGACAAAAAAAAAAACAAAAAGATAGAAAAAATAGACAAAAAATAAGACAAAATAGACCAGAAAAATAAACAGCCATTCAACTATGTTTTCCAATATTTGTTTGTCAAAGATGGATTACATGATATTTTGACAGTTCAATAGTTTTGACAGTTGGATGGTGTCTATCATTAGGAAGGACACATCCTAAAAAGGAAAATGACATTTTGACGAGGTCCAAGTCCAAGGAGGACATATCTTTGAGGAGACCATAAGTGACGAGATTGACATTTTGACTAATTTTTGGAAATTTGATTGATTTTTCCTTGATGACTTACTGGACTATGTTCTTGGATTTGACTAATTAGACTATGTTGTTTGATTGGTTCATGATTTATAAGTTGAAGTTTTGAATGTCTATCTTGTGTTTGAGTGCAACTATGTCTAACTTATTTGACTTATGTGATTGACGTGACGAATACCAACTCATGATTTTAATCTTAATAAACCTAGAAGGACTGAACCAATGTTCTAGGGACTCAAAGATGAGCCTTTCCTACATAGAAATTGCATAGAGACAATGTAGTTTGACAATGACAAAGAGTGACACAACTAACATGATAGACTTTGTCTCTATTTTTGGGATTTTTTGAGAGTTTTTTTTTTTTTTTGGATTTTAACATTTTTTTTTTTAGATTTTGACATTTTTTTTGGATTTTGACATATTTTGATTCTTTTGGATTTTGACATATTTTGATTGGGTCAAGCCAAATACATATGAATGATGCTAATGTAGAATACATGATTGTGCCTCTAGTCAAGTTGAATACCAATTGGTAGGTGATAATGATGATGAAGTTTGATGACTAGATGTATTAGACTTGTTGCATTTGGAATGGCATATTTTCAAGGTTGAATGGGATGATGAAGTATCCTTAAACATGTTGATAAGGGAAAACCAAGACTTGTTATAGGTATAATAGGATAACAGATTGACTTCGGCAAAGGATAAGAGACATGAGGATTATTAGATGGAAGAATTAGCATAAGATCTCCAAGGACTATTTCCTATAGGAATAATGAGGATATGAAGATAATGACATGATATTTCATGGATAGAGTATGACCAAAGGATAGACATGCCAATATTTTTTCCAAAGCATGATTTATATTTGTACGTTAGTCCTTATAAAGATCAAAATAGGTGGGAAAATGGAAAAAATTGCTAGGGCTTAGATGGATAGATGGAAATGTCATGAGGAAATGTCATGGGAAAAGTATGAGAGATGAGACAAATTTCCCCCAAGTGTAATGGTCAACATAGATAATTTCCCTTACACATGATGCATGTTTTCCAAATTTTCATCATGGTACTTATCCAACGAGACAAAAGAATGGTTTTCACTATTGGAAGAAATGTTTCTCTTTAGCATTTTTTTTAATATTTCAGAATGGACTTGATGCTTTATATGATCACTAATCATTTTGAATCCATTGATGGTGTTGATGTAGAGAATAGTGCCATGATATGCTAGTAATTACCTTTATAAAGTAGTTTCCCTATTAGGATCATAACACTTGCATACAACTGATTGATGTCATTGTGATCCTTTCTGATACTAGAGTTGGCCTTATCAGAATACACACATCACAATAGAGTGCCATGAGAGTCCTTATAATAAAGAGTTGTTTCCAATATGCGATGGATTTATGACATGGGATTTTTAGATTTTAGATGAGATTTAGGATTATGACTTTTGATGGTGGATGTGGAAGATTTTTCTAGACATTTGGATGAACCACTTTTTATTTTCCAAACTTGGGATGTTGGATGGCGAAGATTGGAGTTCTAATTGGGATAGATTTTATAATCAACACTTTTATATAACTTGCTTGATGACCATTTTGAAGGAAATGGACATTGTTATATGTGGGAGTCCTCTTTTCTTGTGGCTCCACATTTTGATTGACTTTTTCTTTTGAAATATTTTTTTTTCTTGACCCATTTTCTTTGGGACCCATTTTAACTTCATTTGTCCACTTGGATTTTTATTTGATTCAATGGCCTTTGGCATTTGATTTTGAACTTTTGATTTGTAACACTTTTTTTGTTGGTTTTAAATGGAATGTTTATTAGAATGATGGTTCATGGTGTGGATGGAGGGAGTGTTGGCAACAACCTTATGAAAATGATTACTCATGGCCCATATTTTGATGTTTGTATTAGATAAAGTTTCCCCCAATATCAAGGAGGTACCACTAACATCATCAGATTCTCCGACTAAGGAATAGCCAAGACCTTGATGTCTAGGATTTTCATAAAATTGCATTGGTTCTCAAATGGCTTTCTCTTGTATGCCTAGTCCTTTTCCTTGATAATGAATGCTTGAATTATTCTCTTTGTGATGGAGTATTTTTTATTTTGAAAACAAGATGCCAACCCATCATTATGTCTATGGACACCATTATTTGGAATATTCTCATCTCCAACAAAGAATGCTCTGATAAAAGTGGATGATCCTAGTTGATAGGATGTCTTAGTGTCATTGACGTGTAGTACATATTGCTGATTTTTTGACATAACAGATTAAATGATTCTAGTGGTGCTTCCTAGTTGATGTCAAAACCATCACTATGGTCAGTGTCATAGAGTCTAGTGAATTAAAATATAACTTTATCATTTTCAAATATGTCTAGAATAGGAGAATCTTGTTCTAGAGGAAGATCATCTATGTGTCCCATGGAGGAAATTGTCTCATTTTGTAATGTGTCAATATTTGGAGCTTGGATTGGGTTGTCTTCAAGTGTTTGGTCATGAATGGTATAAAGGTCAAGGAGTGGATCATTTTGGGTTTCTTTATCAATGATAGTGTCTTGGTCAAAGGAGGGTTTGTCTTGGATGACATGATTGGGAATGGAATCTTGATCAAGGATAGGTTTATTTTGAATGCCTTGATTATCTAGAAGGAATTCTTGGATGGAATTAAATATGGGGTCATGGGATGGACTAATTTGATCTTGATGTGAAGGTGATGCCATGATGTCATGCTTTGGACTTTATTTTTGACATGTATCCTTGAGTTTATTAAAGGGGATGTGATTTTTGTGACCATTACTAGATGTTTTCTCGTCACTAAATGTAGATTGGGATGGAGTGACTTGGAAATGATTAGTGGATGAAGGACTAGGATAGGACGTGGAGGCTTGCAAGGGGTTGAGGAGAAATGGACTAGGATAATATTTAGAGCCTTGGAATGGACTAGTGGATGAAGGACTAGGATAAGAAATAGAGGCTTGGAAGGGGTTAGTGGATGGCTTATTTCCCTTGTCAAGGTTAGGATAAGTGGGTGTTTGTCATGATTTAATGGCATGTAATGTACTAAGGGACTCTTGATAGTGAAGGTAGATGGTTGAATGACTAGTACTTATGAATTGTTGGTAGGAAGGATATGTGGATGATTGACTATGGATTGTGGTTGGTTTGTATTTAGATTTGAGGAATTTTCTTTTGAAGTCTATGGCTTGTTGGTATTGACCTTTATGAAGTAACTGGTATTCAACTTGAATAGCAAGCATATCAAGGTGAATGGAAGACATGATAGTGAAGTCTAGAGAATTACAATGCAAAGGAATGCAACCTAAACTATGTTTTTTTCTGGGTGACAAGTATTTGTGATTTATGATAGTCAATTGCATTGCAAAAAGGTAGACGTGTCACTCTAGGAAGAAATTGCATTGCAAAATGAAAATGCATCATTCTAGGGAGCAATTGCAATCAAAACATTAAGTGTGTTGTAGTATGAAATTGTCTAGTCTCAAGTTTTGATAGTGACTAATTTTTCTTAATGACAAACAATTGCATCATTTTAGGTGACACATGCATGACAAGGGATTTGAACCATATATTTTTGGGTATGGGATTTATAGGCTACTCTTGCACTCTTATGATATTTCACCTAAAAGGAGAGAGATAAACCACACACAAAATCTAGGTGGTTCACTCAATTTAGGAAATGTATAATGTAATTAACACTAAATGAGATGATCTAAATACAACTAAGTTATGGAATTGATTGGTGATGAATGAAAAACCTAAGATATATACAATGTTTGAAAACATAATATGATATGTAGAAAATGCAATGAAGAAGTAAACTAATCTAATCAGAATTAAACAAGGCTGAATAGAGTGCACCTAGGAATCTAATGAAGATTCTAGAGTGTTCTGAATGCTAGAAGAGATCACTAAAAATCACCAGTGGGACTCAGTTTCCACTGATGTTTAATTAATCCTGCTTTTGATGAAAACTTTTGGAAATTGGTTTTTGAGTATTGGGATCTAGAATCTAAAAAAAATTAGATTTCTAGCCTTAAGATGGGACTCATTCATCACTAATGGTGGATCAATCCTCTCCTAAAATTTTGCAAAATTAAGGGCCAATTCTATAGCACCAAATTTGAGGTTTTTTGCTTGTTAGGTTGACAAGGTTAAATCTACAGAAAATGGACTGTAGGTTGTCTCCAAGATTGAAATAGGTTGTAGTTGACTTGAAACAATTTCCTGACTTCTTGTCCACTTTTCAACACCTAACTGCTTGATAAATTTTCATACAAAAGGGTATGTGTAGGATCATCATTGAAAAAATAGGCCCTTAAGTGGCAAAACATTTAGAAAAATTAGAGTTAGTTAACTTGATGTAAAAAGTAGAGTTACTCATATCCCAATGTGATGCATATTTTTTTGTAATTTTTTCCAAGTAAATAATTAATTATGAATTTTTTATTACAACTTTTAAAAAATATAAAAATTCATATGTCTGACCACCTTAACTTGGTCAAAAATTCATGAAATTCATTTTTTTAAAATCTTATAGTATGCAAAGCATATAATGTGATGCATGTTCTGGATTCAAAAAATATGATACCATTTGAAAGCTACAAATTATTTTTAATCAACCTATCAATCAGGACTTTAGTTGTAATTCAAATAGGAAATGAATAATATTTTTTTATTAAATTCAAAGTAAAGAATAATTTATATTGGTAGAAAACTGAGAATCTCTTTTAAAAACCCTTTTTGTTTCATCAATTTTGGGTAAAACAAAAGTCGCTAGCCACATATCCATCATATTGCCACTTTTTGGCCCATCATGATCCTATACATACCCAAAAGTCTGCAAACACACATGCAAAAGGGGAAAAATGGTTAAGGGTTAGGTTATAAGGATTTTCCTTTGTCAAATCGCACTTTGGTAATCAAACCCTTAATGAAGAAATGAAATGAAATGAACAAGGAAAGATGAATAAACAACATGAAAATGTCCTAAACTCACCACAACCTTATTGAAGAAATCTAAAGATGTGTCAATGGCTGCTCCAAGACATGATGCTTGATTCTATGATGCAAAGTGCTTCAATGGATTATTTAATGCTTAGATGAATTAGTGAATGAATGGGGGTTAAAATGGATGTAAAAACAATTATTTATAAATTATTGTGCCTTAGTAACCCAAGGATACCTCATCATAGGCCGAAATCAAGTAATTTTGAATAAAAACCCAAAATAAAATTTGAAATTTTTTGAATTTCAAGCCAAGAGGGACTCATTCACCACCCATGGAAAATGGATCCTACCTTAGACTTGTGTAATGCCCCGCCACGCAACCCTAGAGGAAGTTGCAATTTGCTACTTAAACGTACCAATTTTTTTATTTTTTATTTTGTTTAATTGCAAATAACATGTAAGGTGAATACATATTGCCAACAACCTCTAAGGCCATGAGACAAAGATTACTTAAAAACCCAACATCAAATAACATTAACATAAACTGAAACATTATGCACTTAAGGAAATGAGACAACATACATTCCATGCAAGATAAATTACAACAAGGATATTAAATACCTCAAGATTCCAATTTAACATTAAACAATAAGGTTACATCACTCATTCCCCGAATGAGGTAAATCCAATAATCAAGATTACATAATACAAATTCCACCTCGATCACAATGAGGGGTAATAAATATAATAACCAACTGAAAGGACAAGGCATGAGAAGAAACTGATTCCCACGAGCTCTCCAACTGGAAATCACAACCACAAGAACAAGAAGAAGAACCAATGGAAAGATGCATGCCACCCGACCACGTGGAATCCAAAAGGTTCCACTCCCTCCGTGCTAGGAGATAGTAATAAGGATTTCCTAGACAAGACCATCTACCACTAGACACAGGCTTACACAAAAACTGAATTGAAACAACCACAATCACAAAGCCACTTAACATCTACACACACAATGCCATTTAACCACTACAGTCACAACATCACTTAACACGAAGTTACAATGCTTCCAGAGAACAATGATCATGTACATCACACAATAACTGATTAACTGTCGACATAGGAAGAGTGTCATACATAAATTGCCATGAGTTACCCTAGCTCAACCTTCCTAGGCTACCAGACCCCCATCTTGGGTTACTCTGGCTTGCCTCTACCGGCGCCGGACCCTCATGCAAAACTATGCATCCCATCTCATCTCGAGCCTTATCATTCACTTGCTTCACGAGAGAGGCATTCATTATCTTATTAGTTTGAAAGATCCCCATTAATTCATTTAAATTATCACTTAGTTAAACTCTAGGTGAGTTACCCTGGCGCCCCTTTGTGTGTCGGACCCCCACCAAGAACCACTCTCCTAGCGACAACACAACCACAAAAGAAACTAGATAACATGACCTCTCCAATCCAACGAGGGAACAAAAGAAGGAAACTTACTCCAACACTGGAGAAAAACAACGTACAAAACCCACTCCAAACATTGGAGGAAACCAAATACAAAAAAAACCCACTCCTTCCAAAGGAGGTACAAATCACATTACCCTCTCTTATACTCAAGGAGGCACAGATCCCCGTTCGTGAAAACCGGGTGATCCACATGGTATAATTACGCACATTTTCCACGACACACAAAAAGTTGACTTTCATAACGACAACCCACAACAGGATACAAATCTCCTATCAGTAAGACTTCAAACAATGACCCCATACTCCCAACATTGAGCAAGGAAGAATAAACATTAAAAGTATTTCTAGCAATTAAATAAACTAAAATTCGGGTTTCCTAAACCCAGTCAATCACAGTATTCCTTCCTTGCATTTATCTAATCAAAACTCTAAATTTCATTTCACATCATTGCAATAAATCAAGTCGTTCCTTCATCCTTAGTACTACAACCAAATCATAATCAACCAATTTATTGACTAACATCATTTGATTAAAATAACATTTTCTTTGATTCACAATTTCACAACTATAATTGTAATCGAACACTTAAACAATTAAGTCGTTCAACTAACATCTATTTCATTTTACTTACTCCAGATTTCCTATTATTTTCATATTCAAAACATTTAGATAAATCAAGGCATTTATCCTATTCAATAAAACCTATTTCTCAATAAAATTCCTTATCCATTAAAGTATATAAAAAAATTCCATTAAAAAAAAAAATCTATTTAATCAAATTTTTCAATCCTCTTAAACAGTCGATTTAATTACACTCTACAATTTATTACATAACTAAATATTATTTACATATTATAATAATATTATATATATATATAATATATTATATACTATACATATAGTATAATATATAAATATATTATTATATATTAATATTAATATAATATTAAATAATAATTATAAAATAAATCATAAAAAAAAATGAAATTCGAGGTTCATTGGAATGCCACGGAGCCCTTACCGCCGCGGCCTGTGTGTTTAACACACAGTCCGTGGCCTTACCGCCGCGGTCTGTGTGTGTAACACACAGTCCGTGGCCGTTCTGGCCGTGGCCTATGTGTTTAACACACAGTCCGTGGCCTTACCGCCGCGGTCTGTGTGTGTTAACACACAGTCCGTGGCCGTTCCGGCCGCGGCCTGCGTGTGTGTGGCGGTGGGGTTTGACCTCCCACCCCACATCAACAAAACAAAATTTATTTTTTATTATTATTATTTTTTTTTGGCACAGCCATAGCCTATGGCGAAAATACATGCTCTTTTTCTGGGTTAAACCCCAAATCTAAAATTTCAAATACAATAATATATATTTCTGTATATATATGAGTAAATATATCCATGTTTTGAAATGCATGGGCATATTTACTCATATATGTACCCAGATTTTTGATTTCAGATTTAAATTGCAAGAACAATCCAAACCCATTTCAATAATATAACTTATTTTCAAAACAACAAAATGGGTTTTCAAAAACTAGATCAACAATGGAGTTTTCTTTATTTATTTATTTATTTCTCTAATTGTTGGTGCAAATTCCTTGTATAGTTTCCATTCCCAAATCCATTTATAATTTTGCAAATATGGGAGATTTTCCATAAATTTCATTGAATCTAAAATTACATTTTCAATCATATAACCTCATTCAAAAGAAAGCAAGAAGTAGAACAAAGAGTGATGGAACCTTGTGTTTCCTCCAAATTTGGAAGCTTCAACAATGGAGAATCCCAAGCCCTCCTTCAATTCCACAATTCTAGTCTCCTCCAAGCTCTCCACCAAAAAAAACCAAACCAAGAATTCCATGGAGAGGTTGAAAGAAAACCCTAAATAAAATATATATCCTTTTTCCAAACTTTTCAAATTCAAATTTAAATTCAACCTCAAATTCAAATTCAAATTCTAATTAAATTCAAATGCCAATCCAAACTCACTTCCAAATTCAAACTAAATTCAATTTCCACTTTCAACTTCACAAATATCCTTTGCCAAAAAGTCAACTAATTCAGAAAATATCTTTTCTACCCCAAAGTCTTGCATAAGCAAACATTTGAATTTTTTTTTAATAACTTTAAACAATTTTCTAATTCCAATTTGAATCCAAAATATTTTAGCACTTTACATTCAACAAAATAATTAAATCTTTTACACTTTTAATTCAAAAGGGATAATTTAGCTAATTCACACAATTAATTTAAATTATCAATAAAATAAATCTAATTCAAAATTAGATTATTTTATTAATTCAATTAAATTAATTAATTAATCACTAATTTTCCAACATCTCAATAAGACAAAACATTCATCATTTATAATTTTCAAAGGCTATTTAATCACTTTTAGCTTGCAACTAAACACATTAATCATTAATTAGACTATGCAAGTCATTTAATAAACTTTAAATTTGCAATTAAATAAACACTCACGGGGAACTGACCAAGTTAAAACAACTGACCCCGACGACAAACCAACAACATGCTATGACTAGGGTGACGACCTGGTTCGGAAACCCTAGCTACTATCTCCCAATTAATTTTCGTTGGTCAATGGACATGCTCAGACCTGGAAACCAGGTGGAGTTGATGTCATGTACCTGCCAACCTGCAACAAAGAGCATGTCGAACGTGCATATATACATAATATGATTAGATACACCGTGAAGAGGAAATCTCAGAATCGTAGGGCACTTGCAAGCGAGTGATACAACCCCGTCCCCTTCACCAATACAATATCACTAACTGACAAGGCTAACATTATTAACATAGTCAAAGCATAAAGCATCATTAATTCACATGTTAACATGATCGAAGCATAACATAGGAAAACATTGCCTGATTAACAGAGCACAAAAAGGAGGGGTGTTACAACTTGAAAGTGGGTGTCAGGAATTAAGTCACATTTAATGTTATTTGTTGGGTTTGCATTCAAAAATACACTTAATTGAGCCTTATGAGTGCATAAAGGGGCCAAATAAAGCATAAGAAAGGTGTAAATAGTGAGAACAAGCCTAGAAAAGGGTGAAAGCTTGTTAGAATACTTTACAACACTTCAAAATAGGACTTGATAAGTGATGAAAAGGTGATTTTTAGGTGAATTGAAATGAATAGAGTCTAGAAAAGTGTAGAAATGTCTTATAACACTTCACAACACCTTCACAAGATGTCATAATTTGAATTTTTAGGACTTAATGTGAATGTTTAGGTCACATTACATCAATAAACCAAAGTAAAATGGATCAAGCATCATGAAGAAAGGCCTTAAATACCATGAAAATTTCAAGGGGCCATTTTTCTATGGTAAATTTAGCCCCCATTTTAGTGAGAGGATGAACTTGATTCAAACTCACACTAATGTAGCCATGCATATCAAAAGAGAGGTCCAAATGCACTTATGTTAGCAAGATAGAATGAAAATGATCAAGAGGGGTGATCAAGACCCCAGGATGAAGATCCCATGGTCAATTAAACATAAGAACAAAGGAACACACATGAGAAGAAAAGGGAGAATTAGATTAAGCTTCAATCATTTATCCAACTAGTTGTGGATTAGATCTAGGATATTAGTGAGAAAAGGAGAATGCATATTCTCTCTGGGGTGGCAAAACTTATGGAAGTCCTACAAGTGAGAAGGACCAAAAATGTGAAGTATATATGCTAGTTGGTATGCACCAACAAACACATAGGTGGCTATGGGGAAATTCATGCGGCTGAGTGGACTTCCCGCTCAACCTTATCAAAGTTATACCTCCTAATAGCTTTAACAAGGTGCCACAAAGAAAAATGTCAGTTTGTGCTTCATAAGACAAGCAAAGCTCTATATGCTTAGAATTCATGAACAAAGAGGAAGGTGCCACATGCATACAAGTTGCGTTATACAAGGTGGCCATATGAATGCAAAATGTAAAATGTAAAAGATGTTCAAATGAGTCTTGTTAAGTTCATGCAAGGTCTATCACTTAGAGAACATTGTGTCTAATGTATCCAAGAAAGGACCAATCAAATAATAAAATATTCACAACTTAGGGGATGTAGTGTGTTGCATCAAGCTACCAAGAGGAATCTAATATGCTAAGATTACACTTATGAAGGACATCACACCCAATGTCATCCACAAAGTGAAAAACACATTGTATTAAGTGATAAGGCTACAATAAGAACCAAAAATGCAAATGAATTATGCTAATGTATTCCCCTTACTTTAAAGTAATTGCTACACACCATTCTATGAGAAATTAATTTAAATTAGTAAAGGAAAAATGAAAAAATAAAATAAGAGATGAGATCCAATTTGGAAAGCCCCTATGCCAAGTCATATGTTTCCAAGTAAGGCTGCTTCATGTAAATGAAAAAGAAAACAAAAAAAAGGGAGTTTACCCCTAGAAAATAACACACCAAACACATAAGGGATCTATGGATTTTGGTTCAATATGTTTGTTGCTGCAATGTTTTGATTAAAGATCTCAAAACTATCATCATTCCCCAAAGCACATAGAATTGGAAGAGTGACACAATGACAGAAAAAAAGACAAAGAAAAAAAAAATGTTTTGGCTCAACATGGAAGAGACATTGGCCATATCAATGCTTTGTGTCATCCCCAACAGGAGAAACACAAAAGAAAAAATGAAAAATAAAAGGACCTTTTGGGTCAACATGGAAGAGACATAGGGCTTCTCAACGACATCATCCCCAAAAGGAAAACACAAAACAAAAGAAAAAGAAAAGAAAAGGACATTTTGGGTCAACATGGAAGAGACATAGGGTGTCTCAATGCTTTGTGTCATCCCCCAAAGGAAAACACAAAAAAAAAGTGAAAAATTAAAAGGAACTTTCGGGTCAACATGGAAGAGATATAGGTCATCTCAACACTTTTTGTCATTCCCAAAAGGAGAACACAAAGAAAAGTAAAGAAAGAAAAGATAAAGTAAGACATATAGAAGAATAGAGGTAAAAATAGAAGAAGTGTACAAATAGAGAGAACATTAAATGCACATTATGGGGGAACATGATATGCACATAAATCACAAATGAAAGAGAAAATAAAAGAAAAATTTAAAAGGCTATCAAGGTGAATGCAAGTTAACCTTCTAACAAGTCATCTGCCTCCCAATCATTACTAGTGTATTGTGAGAGCGATTGACTATCCAAGGGTAGAATTGCAAGTGTTGAACGAGGAGATGTGTCAGGTTCTTCAAATGTTGTATAAGATTTTTCATTTAAGCTCATAGTAGATTAAAATAAATATTTTAAATTGTTATGCACTTCCTCATCATCATCATCATCATCATCATCATCATCATC
The DNA here is from genome assembly GCA_007258455.2 of Sequoia sempervirens. Lineage (NCBI taxonomy): Eukaryota > Viridiplantae > Streptophyta > Pinopsida > Cupressales > Cupressaceae > Sequoia > Sequoia sempervirens. The sequence continues at coordinate 690,285,767 of VDFB02281492.1, forward strand.
AAGATTGATTATGATAGGAGGACGAAGAGTTATTTCTTGGGATGGATGTATTAGGAGTTGTGGCTATTAGATTGGATCATTCTATTATGAGGGTTGGATTGTATTTTCTTGTGACATGTTGGGAGGAAGAGGGTGATCATCTATTGCTTCAGTCAAATGTGGAGGTTTGTTTTTTTTGTTTTCTTCTAGTTGTGATGTATGAGAAAGGAGACAATGACGACACCTACATTCCCTAGCACCGTGGTTTTGTTTAATTATGTTTTGAAGTTGTTGAGGTGTAAGAATGGGTTGATCGATCATAGTTTCCTTTTCTTTTGAAGTTGGAAGAATAAAAGAAACTGAAGAAGATGGTTCAATCACTTTCTCTTTAGCTATATACACTTGTTTAATGTGAGGAGGCATAATGGGATTGGTTTCAGTATCTCTTGGTCATTTAAATGATGAAGGTGAGGTGTCTTTTGTTGGTTTTTTAGGAGGTTCCTTTAAATGTTCATGTTCATACTAAAGTTGAATCATCATTTCATCTATGATAGGAGGATCCGAAGTGGATGGGAACATTGGGAAAATAGACAATTTGGCTATTTGTTTGGCTTTGAGATTTTGATATTCTATGAAAAAGAAATCTTTATGAGGGGTGATGGGTTCCATAGATCTAGGCCAAAAGGCTTCTAAGGAGAAATTACCTTTAGAATATAATGGATTAAAGCCACTAGGGTGTATGGTAAATATTTCATTTCCATGTAGAAACTTCAAACATTTGTGAACAACTAAGGGGACTTCTTTCATCTAGTGAAGCCAAGGGTGGCCTAGCCACAAATGAAATTGATCCAATTGTGGAATAATAGAAAATGTTACATCCAAAGTTTTGGGTCCTATTTATAATGGGACCACAATTGATCCAATTGTAGGGTATGCAAAACCAGTATGTGTTTTAATCCATGTAGTTGGTTTATCATATTCTTCTTGAGAAAGCTTATGTAGTACTAAAAATTCTTCTGTGATCACATTCTCACAACAGGCGGGATCTATTAATATCCCATTGGTGGGCTTATCATATATTTTGCTAGCTATGTAAAGAGGACCATCAGGAATCTTTTTAAGTATATCATGAGAAGAAAAGGTAATATCAAGATATTTATTGGTTGGGCCCTTATGAGGGATAGTGTCTATTGTACCCCCAAGTTCATCATAGGATTAACTTGGGTAACATTTGGAGCAATATTTTGTTGTTCATTTTTTGTATCAATGTTCATCACATGAGTGTTTGAAGGTTCACTAGCCTTGAAAAATGAAATATTTCATTTAGGCATAGGATTGGTGAAATTTTTTAAATTCTAGTTAGGGGGTGCAACAGACTTATTGCCTTGATTAGTGACACCCACAATGGAAAAATAGCGCAAATCAATGAGGTCTTGAACTAAGTTTTTTAGACACTTAGATTGTTCGATTTCATGTCCATTTTGGTGATGAAAATTACAATAAGAATTTGATTTGAAGGTGGGTGGTAAAGGCTTGGTGGTATCAAGTGGTTTAACAGTAGGAAAAGTGATCATTTGTTGTTGAAGCAATTGATTCATTGTGTTATGGAGGGTATCAGGTAAAGGGGTAAATTGTCTCTTTGGGTATCCATAGGTATAAAGCATTGTTTCTTTAATAGTTGCGACATGATTAGGTATGGGTTGGGTTTATTGTTGAGGAGGCAGATTGAACTATTAAAAGCCTCTATTTGGTTATTTTGTTTAGAATTTTTAGCTTAGTTAGAAGTGGACATTGAATCACAACTAGAAACTGAGTTGTGATAGTCACATAGTGTTGTGCATAAGTTCATAAATGAAGGAAATTTCATCATAGTTAACTTATCCTAAAGGTTTGTGTGCAATTTTTTGATAAAAATATTCTGTAGATGTGAATTAGGAATCTTGACATCAATTTGAGCATACAATGACTGATATCATGAAATAAAATTAGTGTCTTTTTCATCTACATTTTGTTTACATCACATTAGATTAGCCATTGTCTTTTTAGGAGTCATATGAACTTGGAAATGACTCATAAAGGCATCCAAAAGTTCATTAAATGATCAGATGGAATGATTAAGTAATTTGGAAAACCACTCTAATGCAGTGTCCTTTAAGGTCCTAGGAATTTTTTTCTAATAGCTTATCATCAAGGAAAAAATACCTTCACAAGGTTGTATAAGCATTGGCATTATTAATAGGGTCTCATTTACCATTTTACTTCTCAAATCTAGGCATTTCAATCCCTTGTGGCATCTATGTGCATAAGATATCTAAGGATAATTGGCTACTATGAACATGATATGTGGGTGGAGCATTTTGATTTTGGATAATGGTGGAGATTTTTTGTTGCATGGATGAGACGGTGTTAAATATTTGTGTAATGATGGGGTTGGGATAAGTGGTATGAGGTGGAAGGGAAAATGGTGATGGAGTGTATGTAATGCTAGGAGAATTGAAAGGGAAACTAAGAGGGGTGAAGGTGGTAGATGGAACATGGGATGCCACAAAACAACTGGGAATGCTAGTTGGAAGAAAAAAAGGAGTCAAATGACTAACTTGTTGCATGGTTGTTGTAACTTGAGGAGTGGTATAAGTTGGTATGGATATTATGGTGGAAGGGGGAGGAATGTGAGGTCCTCCTTGGCTTACAACAATATTTGCAGATGAGGAATTAGAAGAGGCATGGTTATTGTATATCTCAGAAATTATTTTCATAAGTTGTAAGCCACCATCACTTTCAATCAATCAATGATGGTTTTCTATCGCTGGTATGGTAGTGGTTGAAATTTTTTCAAGGGATAAATCTTGTTATAAATGTGGAAAATATTCATGAATACTAATGAATTTTTCTTGTGGAATGGAACTAGTTTGTGTGTCAACATTCATTGAATGGAAAGGTGAAGGCATAGTAGTGATAGTATCAATGCGTAATGCACCATTTTCCATAATAGGAGTAGGAGCTCTTGAGATCCCAAGGTCCACAATGAAAGTGCTATCACGGGAAGCCATGAATCTATAACCTCATCTCACTAAAGTATTATCAATGGGGCACCAAAAACTCATACAATTACCACAAAAGATGGGGTGAATGTAAATAAAATGTAATCTAGGAGTGAAAAATGTAAATAAAAGGAAGTTTGCAAATTGAAATAGAGAAGTAATGACAAAGAACAAATATGTACTAAATGCCCAAAAGAATTCCTGAAAGTGTTGTCTAAAATGTATAGGTGGATTGATTAGCCCAGGGTGGCGAATGAGTCCAAGTATGATATTTTTTTGTGTTTTCCAAAAAAATTAAAGTGAATGTAATGCTTTTTAGATGTAAACTAAGGATGCAAATGTGAATTTTTAATTTTTCAATGATATGATACGCAAAGATGACGTCTAAATGAGTCTTTCACTAATGCAATTTTAAGAAACCCTAGGATACACTCTTAGGATGTTTCACCTAAAAGGAGAGAGATAAACCCCACACAAAAATCTATAGTTTAGGATCAAATGCATTGCAATTTCAATAGATGAGTTGTTTTGAACAACAAATGTGTTTTAGTATTTCAAATACATTGCAATTTTTAATGGGGTCTACTTTTTCAAATTATGATAGAAAAAATGCATTGTTTTAGACTGTAGATGTAGTTCATCAAGAAGATTTTTTTTCTCTAGGTAGCAAATGCATTTTAGTACAAGCATATGCACTTGTCTAGATAGAAAATTTGTGTTTCAACAAGTCAAATGCAATGTTTTGTACATCAAATGTGGTGCAATATAGTCATATATGTTTTATATTTTTTCAAATGTGGTTTGATAGGTCAACTGTGTTGCATAGAGTCTTGAATGCATTGTAGAGTGGAAAAAGTTTGGTTTTCTTGCAATTTTTGATAGATTCTTGAAATTGTTTGAGTTTGAATGTGTTTTTCCATATTTGTGAAGGATGTTTTATGTGTTCATTGTTTTAGAAAACACTTGGAAAAAAATAAATTTTTTCTTTGAATTTTGAAAACAAGCACAATGAATACAAGCACAAACCTAAGGTTGGTCAAGGACTATATTCATTGGATTCCACGTGGGTTTCCCCATCCACACTTATTCTTAGTGGGTGACTTAGAAGCTTGGCCACACTAGGTCCCCCTTACATTTCACTCACTTCTCAGGTCAACCAAGTTTCAAGCCCTTATAAATCTCCCATGATAGGCTCTTCACCTTTACTAAGAAAAATGAGAATATGGATTCTTTGGAAATGACCATTGTTGGACTAGTGAATATCTATGGGTTTTGGAAAAATACACAAGAGGGTTCTAGTGAATACTAAAGAACATGGCACCTCATGAGCATATAGCAAGCCACTTAAGGCTTTTATCACTCTACTAGGGGCTCTTGTACCTTTAAAATAAAAGGTAGGTACCCATTTTTAAATGATACTACATGGCTAAGGCCTGCATACCATGAGGAATTGATCATTTAGTCTTATCATTTTATACACCGGTCCAAGCAAAAAAATGGTTGGAGTCATTCCCTCTTTCAAGGTAGGGCCTTCTAAGGTTAAACAACAAAAGAAAATTGAAAGCTTTGTTTTTTTTCACCCAAGATATTAGTAAGGCTTGAGGGGATTATGTACACAAAGCTTTCAACTCACACTCACAAGCTTATTCATTTGTAAAACCCAAATTGAAATGTGGGTGTGGCAAAGTAATAACCTCTTACTATTTTTGTTTCTCAAGATTGCACAAAGCGCAAGAGAATTGCATACACACATAAGAGGCAATCACTACACCACAAGACACACAAGACACTTTCTCATTTTAAAACCCAACATAATGTGAGATAAGGGGTTCTTTTTAAACCAAATTCTATGAAGATGCATGTAAATTCTATCCTTATGAGTTTCAATGCAAGATTGTCTTTATTTTAAGCCCATGAGTGAATATGCATGTTCATTTTAGCCCATGAAATGTAAATGCAAGTTGTAAATAGGTTTTTATTTATTAAGGAATTGAAAAAGAGTTATAGAAAATCAACAAAAAAGGGTTAGAATCCTTGCCACATTCTGTAAACCACAAATTAGTAATCCAAAAACCACTAAATTACTAATAGAAAAAGAAATATGGAAAATTCTGTAAAAACTCAAAAAACAAATTTTTACTAGGAAAATGCATCATTTTGCAAAGAAAATGCATTACAGAGCTAAAAGTTGGAATTTACTAGGCATATATGTTGGTCTATAGAGTAAATGTGTTGTGGTTGTCAAATGTGTTGGTTGGGCCTATGTATGCATCTCAATAGAGTGAATGTGTCATTCTAGTTAGCGAATGTGACTTAGGACTAAAAATGAGTTGTTATGCAAGGAGAATGTGTTGCGATGCAATGATTGTGGCTCAAAAAATTACGAATGTAGTTCTCCATACCTATACTTACAAAAACACAAAAAAACCATATGGAAATCTGCAAAAATGAGTGTTTTGGTGTCAGGTTCACCAATATAACTTAGGGAAAATATCGAGTTAGCATTATAAAGCATAAACAAAATAATCCTAAGAAAAAAAAAATGAAGAAAAATGGAGTTAGAAAGCATGAAAACAAGAACAATAATACAAAATTTCTTCAAAACTTTATGAATCACCTTCATTGCACCTTCTCCATTTGCTACAAATAGATGTTTTCCCTCAGATTTTCGATGAGCAACCTATGACTATGATAATGTCCAAAAAAAGTATTGAAGGATTCTAATATAAAAGCTACAGAATGCAAGTATGCAACTATCAAGCAAACCTAGAGCATAAAAATATCAAAAGCATGATGTCAAGAGCACGAGAGATATGAGATATGACAAATGAGGCTAAATTTTCATTTTTATAGGAAATCCAATTTTAGATGAATGACCAAGATTAAAAATTAAGAGATTCCCTAAGATCAATGACTAAAATTAAATGTGACAACCCACAATTAGGGCTAGGGAAACATTAGGGTGAAATTTGGAATAGAAGGATAAGATTTAATTTTAGAAAAATAAAATCAATGGAAAAGGTTGCATGTGACAAGAGGAAATATGGGCACAAAAAAAGAAAAAGATGGAAAATCAAATAATAATAGAAATTTTTTGATTTATTGAGGAAAGTTGACCTTTTGAATTAAAATTTGATTTAATTCAAAAGTGGTGGGGCCATGTGATAGTAAATAAATAATTTAAATTATTTACTTGGAGAGAAAATTTGAAAGTGGACAATTTTGAATAAATGTCTTTAAATTTAAAACTAGCTTATCTATCTTAATATATTAATCTATATATTATATGCCAAGAGATATCATTTTCGAAGTGTATTTTTTTCACTTTTTGCTTTTTGAATTTAAAAAATACGCCTCGAAAATGATATGTCTCGGCGTATAATATATAGATTAATATATTAAGATAGATAAGCTAGTAGCATCTGCAATGCACAATGTAAAATAAGAATTTATCACTTATTTTATTTTAAATAAAGAATTATAATACTTTACAAATCATGATTCATATCATATTTATTCAAATGCACAAAGAGATGTGTACAATAGGAATTCATAATGAATGAGAGAATTCATCTTTTATACCAAAAATTTAATATCAATATTAATAGAAGAATTCACTTGAAAAATGTATACATCACTTAAAAATGTTATGTTTCCAAAGATTTTAGTCTTTCTTCTTCTGATTTTCTTTTGGCGAGTTGCTTTCCTATCTTATTTTTTCATAACGATCATATGTAAATGGTGGTGAGATTCTAATTCCATCCAAAGACTTAACACTTGATATAGCAACAAATGTTATTCCTGCCCAATCTCTTGGTCCTATATCAATTGTTTCCTTGGAAAGAGTTAACCCTTGTGATTTGTGGATTGTTAGTACCCAAGCCAATCGTAGGGGCAATTGATGTGTGCGGCCCCTTTGTATTGGTGAAATTGGAATTAAATTTGGAGATGCATCTTCAAAAGGAATTCTAGAGTAATTATCAAATTCAACCATAACACATGTAGGTAGATCTAGTGGGCCATATCCAGGTTTGTATATGATATTTCTGATGTATCCTAAAGCTCCATTCACAAGACCTGCTTAGTGAACTTACATGTAATTTAGATCAAAACATTTTTCACCAACATGCAATTCAGATCAAAACATTTTTACCAACTGAATTATGTTTATATGGAGTTTGATTCAAATGCAAATGAGTATGTATTTGCGGGTCCACTATTGGAGATAGATGAAGGAAACATTATATTATTTGATTATATTATTAGATAAATAATATTATTTTAGTTTATTTATTATAAAAATATAATATAAGTTATGGTTAGGGGTCAAACATGGTTAGGTTCAAACTTTTATTAGGGTTAGGGTTAGGGTTAGGATTAGGGTTATGATTAGTATTAGTATTAGTATTAGGGTTAGGGTTAGGGTTTGGGTTAGGGTTAGGTTTATTAATTTTTCTTAGGGTTAGGGTTAGGAGATATAGTTAGAATTAGGGTTAGGTGAAGATTGATTTCCAAACATTTATTAAATAATTTATTAAAAATACAAATTAAATATTAATTTTTTATTTATATAATTATATAAATTATGTAGAGATTTATCAAGGCATCTAATTTTTTCAATCATGAAGATCATAATCAATTTTCATATATATATTTAATTGCTATTATCATTTGTATAACATGATTTTTTTTCTAAATCATTTAAAATTTGAAAATAAAAATTGGATAAAATGTGTAAAAAAACTTTAAAAATTTGCTTAAAAATATTGTAACTTATATTTGAAGCACATGTAATATTTCGTATAGATTTGGCACACATCCACTTAAAAAATATATTTAATACCACACATTTAAAAAAACCATGTACATTACAAATAATGAGTAGCATAATGGAAGTCTTGTATGTTGCCACACATCCTCTTCAATTTTTTTTTTAAAGTCTTCAAAGTTTGTAAATGTAAGAAGTATTGAAGGTCAAATAAAAAGGGATTATAGTAATAACATCTCATTGTAATGGTGTAAATACATTACAAATTCTTCAGCAATGAGATTGGTATTATGACCTTTATTTTCATAGTGATCTTTATATACGTCTTTGAGCATATTTGGAAATGCACCTACTATAGTATATGCCTCATGAACTTTTTTTGCAACAGCTTCCATTGTCATTATTTCCAGTTCCTCAACATCATCATCGATCATTAAGCATGTATTTTCAATTTCTTTGACAATGTTATTGCAACACTCTAAAACTATTCTTGCACATTTGTCGATAGGGGTTTCAACAAAATCATTTGACCTTATAGAGGCAGTTGGACTTTCAACTATGATTTCTGATTTGTTTCATGACATTTTTAATTAGATTATTCCCTAAAAATAAAAGAACAATAAAATTAAGGTTAGCAAACATAAAGAAAGTGCATGCTATCAAAGTAAGTCACTTTAGATTTAATGGAATTGATATATATAGACACAATTTAATGGAATATAATACCCTCATAAAATAGGGTTGCCTTCTATATGGAATACAACACCCTCATAAAATAGGGTTGCCTTATATTTTCTACACATACCATTTCATAGTAATATTCACTTTTAATTGAAAAATATATTAAATTTTGAATCCAAATGAGAATTGAACCCACAACCTTACGATTATAAACAAAACACACTAATCCATTGCACTACATGTTTATTTTGATTTTTTTATGATTACAATTATGTTAATTAATAACTTTTTCAATAAAATTAGTAATTAATTAATTAATTAAAAAATATATTAATTTTTAAACCAACAATGAGAGTTGAACCCATAACCCTTCAATTACAAATCAAATATATTAATACATTGCACTATTTGCTTGTTTTTGTATGTGATATATTAATCACATAATAGATATTTTATTAAAAAATTATTTACTTGCTTATAAATAAATATTATAATGTAAGGATTAAAAATATTTTAATGCAATTAACTTTTTTACCCTAAAAGAATAAAACTAAAAACAATTAATAATATATTTATATTTTACATTAAATTACTTTCTTATTTGTAATTGAAAAGCATTAGAATAGAATTACTTTTTTACCCTAAAAAGAATAAAACTAAAAAAAAATTACTTTCTTATAATAGATATTTTATTAAATATTATTTATTTGCTTATAAAAAAATATTGTAATATAAGCATTATGAAATTAACTTTTTTACCCTAAAAGAACAAAACTAAAAACAATTAATAATATATTTATATTTTACATTAAATTACTTTCTTATTTGTAATTGAAAAGCATTATAATAGTGAGGGTGGGGGCCCTAGCTCGATTGGCTAAGTAATTCCGTTGCGGCTCTGCTGGTCACGAGTTCTAGTCTCCCCCGTCCCGTGGTACCGAAGGGCGTGTCGCGCCAGCGCCGCCGGTCATGTTAAAAAGTTTACCAGGCGCACTGCAGTTTATAGGGGGTCGTGCTACCCGATTCTTGCAGCCTAAAAAAAAAAAGCATTATAATAGAATTATTTTTTTACCCAAAAAAATAAAACTAAAAAAATATTTACTTTCTTATAATAGATATTTTATTAAAAATTTATTTACTTATAATAAAACAAATATTATAATGTAACTTACTTTTTTTCTCTCTATTTATCTGCACCTCTGTATTTATTCACACTATTTGCACCTTTGTATTTATTCACACTATTTATTCGCATTATAAATAAATATTATAATGTAAGCATTAAAAACATTTTAATGCAATTAACTTTTTTACCCTAAAAGAATAAAACTAAAAACAATTAATAATACATTTATATTTTACATTAAATTACTTTCTTATTTGTAATTGAAAAGCATTATAATAGAATTACTTTTTTACCCTAAAAAGAATAAAACTAAAAAAATATTTACTTTCTTATAATAGATATTTTATTAAAAATTATTTACTTGCTTATAAAAAAATATTATAATATAAGCATTATGAAATTAACTTTTTTACCCTAAAAGAATAAAACTAAAAACAATTAATAATATATTTATATTTTACATTAAATTACTTTCTTATTTATCTGCACCTTTGTATTTATTCGCACTATTTGCACCTCTGTATTTTGTACTATTTATTCACATTATAAATAAATCTTATAATGTAAGCATTATGAAATTAACATTTTTACCCTAAAAGAATAAAACTAAAAACAATTAATAATATATTTATATTTTACATTAAATTACTTTTTTTCTCTCATGGTATTTATCTGCACCTCTGTATTTATTCGCACTATTCCCGATAATAATTTGTTTTTTATTCCCACTATTTACTTCCTATTTATATGAGTTCCAAAAGCTATGACCGAAACGATATACTATTTCATATCTCTTTAGTTGTCGGCTTTTAATTAATTAGTTGGAAAATTTATGACGAAAAATATATAATATTTAATAAATGCTTTGGTTGTCGGCTTTTACTTTTTATAAGTTAACATTTTTTTTTACACGGTCACGCTCCACCTATGTGCTATCACTGTAGGTTATGCCTCTCGGCGTAATTAAACAAATCAAAGAGATTTATTTAATTATAGAAAGACATAAATTAGAATAAGCCATAGTGGATAATAATTAAAATAAATCAAAGAGATCTATTTAATTATAGAAAGACAAATAATCAATGGCGTATTTAAATAAATAAATAATGTTTATTTACTTAAATAATCAGGAAGAAATAGAAAGTAGAAAATTTTAAATAAATGATTTTATTTAAAATATAAAAAGTCAAAGTGGATAATAATTAAATAAATTATAGGAATTTATTTAATTATAGAAAAAAATGGGGAATTAATGATGTATAAAAATAAATAAATAGATAAAGTTTATTTATTTAATTAATCATGAAGAATTAGTGGACCGATAATAATTAAATATATTAAGGAATTTATTTAATTATGGAGGGACATGGGAAATCAACAACATATTTAAAATAAATATAATTTATTTATTTAAGTAGTTAGAAGGAATAAAATATATGAATTAATTAAATAATTGAGAATTATTTAATTAACAGTTGAAATTGGACTATAGGACATAATTAAATATTTTAATTATGTTAAGAGGATGTTTGACAAAGAAGAATGTGGTTGGCCAGTCTAGGCCATTTTTATGTGTCTACAAATGTAATCATATGAATTAATGAGAACAAATGTGATGATTTATAATTGGCTTATAGGTTCCGGTGTTGGTATCCAAATCGCTTATATGATGATGATTATTATGGCTTTTCTTTCCAAAGTTTTCATGGAAAAATCAAAGCTTTGGCTATGTATTTCCTTCATGCATTAGTCTAATTTTTTTTTGGTACAATGCAACTTTATGTTTGTTATTCTATGTTGTTGCTGCTAAAGTTATGGCGCAATGCAACTTTATGCTTCTTGTTTTGTGTTGTTGTTGCTAAAGTTCTAGCACAACACAACTTTTTGTTTGTTGTTTTGTGTTCCTGCTGCTAAAGTTTTGGCACAACACAACTTTTTTTTGTTGTTTTGTGTTGCTACCACTAAATTTCTAGTGCAACACAACTTTTTCTTTGTTTTTTTGTGTTGTTGTTGCTAAAGTTCTGGTGCAACACAACTTTCTATTTGTTGCTGTTGCAAAAATTTTGGTGCATTTGAGATTTTTGTATGTCATTATATGATTTTATAGCAAAAATTTCCGTAGTACGAAGTTCTGGTGCATTAGAGTTTTCTGCATGTTGTTACAACAACTAGTTCTAGAGCGTGAAGTTCCAGAGCTATCCTATTTGCTCCTGTTTGGATTTTCTCTGGAGGTTGGATTATTCCTCTGTTTTGGGTTGTTCTTTTGGTCATAAATGGAAATTTTTGTTGCCAATATATCAAATTGGAAATTTATTTTGTATATGTTATTCTTCTTGTTCACAAAAAAATACCTTTTTTCTGTTTTGGCTCCTACCCTTCAGGGTTGCACAACAGGATGTTACATAGGCATAGACATCATTCATGTGCTCATAGGTTACATGAAGGATTGAAAAAATAAAATAAAAATACAAAATTTATTGAAGCAATGCATGATAAGCATGATAAGCAAAATATTGGGTGTGATTTCCTTCAAGAGCATTATATATCTTATCATATTGCATTCCTCTTAGTGGCTTGATGTGACACAATGCATCCCATAAGTTGTGAATTTTCTATTTTTTGATTGGTCCTCTCTTGGAGACATTAGGCACAATGTTCCCTAAGTTAAGACCTCACATGAACTACGCAAGACTCCCTTGAATGTTTCATATTTTCATTTTCAGTTATATGGCCACCTTGCATAACACAACTTCCATGCCTTTAGATCCATCTTGTGTGTTCACGATCTCCAATAATATGGAGTTTTTATTTTCTCATGAATCTCAAAAATCATTTTTGTGTGGCACCTTATCAAATTTATTAGGAGGTATAACTTTGGAATGGTTTTCTAGGAAGTTGAATGAGGGAATGAATTTCCCTTAGCTAGGTGTGTGTGTGTGTGTGACGACATACTAGATGTGAGTGTATGTGTCTAACCTTCTTAGACTTCTAACCTAGTGGACAACCTAAAGTTTAGTTTTCTTAGAGTGAGTATGCATTATTTTTGGACAAACAACCTAGATCTAATCCATATCATGATCGACAAACAATCAAATCTTGATACACTCCTTTTTCTTTTTCATTTCGTTTCATTTTCTTTGTCTTTAATAGTGCATACTTGTGCTTTTTCAATGCTCTTTATATCTTTTTTATGTGTGTTATTTTGTTCCTATGTCAATTTTCCATGAGATCTTGATCCTTGGGGCTTGATCACCCCTCATGATTGTTACCATCCCATCTCACTAGCATTGGTGCACTTGGACCCCTCTAGAGGTGTGTTTTTCTATTTTAGTGTGAGTTTGAACACTACTGAATTTGACACCATTTTTCGACAACCGTTCGTCAGTCATTCAAAAAATCTTTGTTAGAAAAGTGACGAAATGGAGAAAATATTTTCATCGCTATTTTTTTGTCAAAAGGTTGATGATGAATTAAACATCAAAATAACGGCGAAGAATCATCGGTTGTCGGCATCGTGAAATGGCTCAGACTTTCATCAGAATATCGACGAACACTTCGTGTATCCATTGACAAATTACACCAAAATTTCATTGCTAGTTCGACGAAATGGGCAAGGAGTAGCGTTGAAACAACACTAGACATTCGTCACCATTTCGACGAAATGGGCAAGGAGTAGCGTCGAAACAACACCAAAAGTTCATCAAACGTGTGACGAAATAGGAAAGTAGTAGCATCGAATTTGCAACAAAAATAGCAAGGAGTAGCGTTGGAAGAACACCAAAAGTTTGTCGAAAGTTCGACGAAATGGGAAAGGAGTAGCGTTGGAAGAACACCAAAAGTTCATTGAAAGTACGATGAAATGGGCAAGGAGTAGCATGGAAACAATGCCAAAAGTTCATCTAAATTGTGATGAAATAGGCAAGGAGTTACGATGAAACCTTCATCATAGTTATAGCAAATTCATCAAACCTTTCTGTTGATTCATCAATGGGTTTCGTCGAAATTGCGACGAAGCATCAATTTTTTATTTTTTTAAATATTCGTGGAAATGTACCATTATGGAGACTAACGACTGATCATACATATAGACTACATATTGGTTTGATGCTTCAAATGATGCATTTCTTATATTGAAAAGTGAATTACCTTAATGAGCTTCTCTTTGGTTCGAGAATGGTTTAACATTCTCTACTTAACAGGGCCAACCACATGATTGTGGAAGCTGATTTCCCCCCCCCCCTTCCCCTCACGTCACTCTCAATTCCCCATACCTAATCATATAATATTGATCATTCATTCATCCATTAATAACATATAACATTCATTCATTAACATATAACATTCATTAATTAACATATTCACATTCATTCATTAGCATATAATATTCATTCTTTCAAGTTTTACATATTATCAAAAATATGGTTGTCATGATATGATTACAATCACCTTTTTTTCTATTTCTTTTTGAAAGCTACATAAAGTTGAAGTGGAGTATCATTTTATAAATAAATATTTGTCCCCCCTTTAGTTTTTCTACCCTTTGCTCATGATCTTAATGTACGCCTAGTCATCTACTCATGGCGTGGATGTCACTGCAAGGGGGATCTGCTACAATAAGAAAGAAATATTAAACTGATATGTTTTATTATTATTGTTACAAGTATTTCATTAATTAAAATAACATTAGAGTGGTTCTCTTTAAATGATGGGTCCACATCATGTTCCTGAACTTTTGTTATAGATTCATGCTCAACATGTTGAACACCCTCTAAATCCTGATTTGCAGTTGAAACATGAAAGGTTACATTAATTAGTACACCAATTGAAATTAAATATGTTTAAGAGAACATGAGGGTGGTCCTCTTTAGCTGATGGGGCCACATCATGTTACTAATCTTCTCTAGCCTGATCATGCTCAACATGTTGATCATGCTCTACATGCTCTAAAGTTGAAACACGAAAGGTTACATTAATTAATACACCAATTGCAATTAAATATGTTTAAAAGAACTTTAGAGTGGTCTTCTTTAACTGATGGGGCCACATCATATTCCTGATCTTCTCTAGCCTTATCATTCTGAACATGTTGATCACGCTCTACATGCTCTAAAGTATCGGGATGCACACCATGACCTTGATCTGGATGTTTTTCTCCACCCTCACAGGGTTGCATTCCAATGTCATGTGCAATATTATCATTGCTTGAATGTTTAAAACAAATAGGCATGTAATTACTTTATGGTGGAAATTAATATTGAATAGATTGCACAAGTATTCAATTTTAAATAAACTTTATTGAGTTTATTTTACCTGCGGTTGGATGCAATGGAAGATTGTGTTTTCCTAGTCAAGACTCTTAGGCATTTCAGCCACGGCTCCATAGCCTTGCTAGAAGGAAATCTTCAGGTCCTCTTTTGTGGGAACTTTTTTGAATTCAGAGCCCTACATTTTTGTAGAAGATCATGCATTTTGCTTCTATGGTGTGATAAAACCAAAATTGTTTTCAATTTATTATAATTTGGATGCAATATTTCATTTATTGATACTTACAATTCGTGCGGCTAATTTCATATAACCACCATAGCCAAGTTTGTGTTGCCCGTGCTTTTCTAGTCTTTCCTTTGTTGCCTTCGATGTGTCGGGCAGCCTATGAAAAGTTTTAAATACTTTTTAGATTATGTAAAAGAAAGAGTAATTAGTATATAATTACATTTGTTGATAGATTGGCCACATAGTATAATGCTTTAAAAAAAATTAATGGCATTTCCATAGCATACGCACATTGAGAGAAAATAAAATACGAAAGTTCAATCCATGAATTATAGAAAAATAGATTTTTGTTGGTTATATTCATATCATTGATTACATTGCACAAAAACATACTACAACTCCAAGATAAATATCGATGGTGATAGTCGCCTATGCTACCACATTTTTCATACATATTGTATGTAACCAAAGCATTCTATCAAATAGTTCACTACCTTGTTGATATGGATAAAATCCTAAAACAAGTGCTTTCAAATAAGCTATGGATGCTTGGAAAAAATCTATCAAAAGCATAATAGTAAGCAATAGTGATAGACAAGGCAGTTGAACTGTTTAAAAATGCCTCAAAGAAATGTGGTCTCATGGTGATGGAATGCCATGACAATCCATAGCAATTTTCTTGTCATGGCATTTGTTATGGCATTCCATCACCATGAGACCACATTTTTTGAAGCATTTTTTCAAATAGTTCAATGCCTTCATGCTATAAGGCTAAAAAGCAAAACTCTGTAATAGGTGTTTCTAAAACAAGCTTATGTTGGAAAAAATCTACCAAAGCATAATAGTAAGTAATAACATAGACAAGGCAGTGAATTTTTTGAAAAATGCCTAAAAGAAATGCAGTCTCACGGTGATGCAATGCCATGACAATCCATAGCAATTTGCTTGTCATGGCATTCGTCATGGAATTCCATCACCATGAGACTAAATTTCTTTGAGACATTTTTTTCAAGCAGTTCACTGCCTTGTCTATGCTACCACATTTTTCATACATGTCTACCAAAGCATTTTATCAACAGTTCATTGCCTTACATTATGGCTAAAAGCCTAAACAGTGCTTCAAACAAGCTATGGATGCTTGGAAAAATATATCAAAGCATAATAGTAAGCAACAAGCTTTTCATGGTTGTCCATGGTTTTTTTTTTCGTGGAAAAATTAGCCCAATTTTTATCTTACATGTAGATTTTAAACACGTTTTTTTTTTTCCAATTTTGTAGTTTGAAATGAAAAAAATCAGGGAAAAAATCATCCAGCCTACAATTTTTTTTAAAATCATGATTAATTAGGATTTTTTTGTAAATTTATGCTTCTATATCACATACCTTCCTTGGATCAGTGGTGTCTTTCCTTTTTTTCTTTTTAGCCTTCTCCTTTCCATCGAACACCAGGTCCTTCCACTCCCTCTCTGGAATCATAGGGGGACACTTGTACTTTTTTTTCTTCTTTAAATGTGACCTATATTGGTCCCTTGCATACTTTAGATAGGTACCAGCTTTCTTAAGGACCTTGGTTCGGTTGAATGTTTTATCACCGAACAACACAAGTAAATGGTTAATGAGCTCATCTTTTAAATCTTCATTTTGGGCATTCCACCATGTACATATGGTGGGCCTCAAGAGCTCCAATGTAATATGACTTAGATGTTTATAAAAAATATCATTTCCTACAAAATGATCATAGGATCAATAGTCTAAAAAGAGTGATCAATAAGTAAATTTCAATTGGATTATATAGAATAATAATTAAAACATTTTAAAGTACCTAGGACCTCTATCTTTATGGGAACAAAATCCTCGCTCACCACAAGTGTGACCAGCAATGTTCCCGTACTAGTAATACGGGAAGATCTAGGAAATGCTACTAAAACATCACCAATACTAGTGGCCTCTGCATCCCCAGGTACATGTTCTGATGCATGTTCTGGTATGTGTTCACTACCAGAGGGTTCATTAACGGATGCCTGCATGGTATGTGTTTCTAACATTTCAGACGACAATATAGGCACAGATGATGGGGTTAGATGATGTGATGTATGCGTAGGAAGATTAGGATGGACACTTGTACCAACCCTTACTCCTCGGGAAGCACTTGCAGTACCCTGATCATGGCCAAGAGCATCATGAGAAGGAAAATAACCCTATAAAAACAACACATATTTTAGTTCATGACATAAAAGAGTACAAAATATAAAACCATGAATGAACTTATGTTATAATTAAAGATCTCATGACAACTTACTTGCAAGTTTTGTAATCTCTCTATCAATACTTTAACCCTCTCTCTTATCTCATCTGTTTGAGGCCCTTTGAACATCAACTTAGTCATTTCTTCATTGCATTTTTTCATGAGCTTCTTTATCGTATCGAAAGGGTTTTCTGAATAAGTCATGTCATCATCACAAAATATTGACTGCACCTCACTATGGATGCTCTTCTCTACTGCTAGTGCCTTTCCTCGATTAGTCGACTACAACAAGAATATTAAAACCATTATCAAAATTAACCAAAAAAACTTATGAAAAAAAAAATAATAATAAAAAATTTTGCTCGTATCTAATTTGTACAATTACAAGGAGGTAAACCTATTGGGTAGAATCACCTGAAGATACATCATTATCTATGCTCTGGGCGAGATCCTTCTCCATACTATCAATGTACCCCTATGACAAAATTAAATATAAAAAAACATTACCAAAATGAAACCAATATACTTATGAAAAAAAACATATGAATAAAATGTTATATTGGAGTCATTAATTGGAGGTTGGGTAAAATGGTACATAGTATGTACCACCCCCATAGTAACTATGTTTGTAACTAAGCAATTCAAAATGTAATCGATTAGCAACTCTTCCCCTGCAGTTATTGATTTTATCGCACATATGAATACACGGTTTCCCTCACGTGCCTCAAATATGTAATTGGGTTGCTTATTTGTTGACCCAAGTCATGTACTATTTATAAACCTTGCAATATTACCTGATTCTTTTGGCCTTCCGTCAATGTACATAACCACTCCTTTATTTTGATCCTTATCTTTTAGTTGTATATAATTTGTTGACAGTGCATACCTACACATACTTCATGTGTATCGAACCACTTGCATCCAATCTTTGTAACTATAACAAGGTCCAACATACTCCATCAATTTAGTAACTTTGTCGTAACAGACCTTTATGCCATCCATGCAAAATAGGCCCAAACCATGTAATGACGATGGTGCTATGCGATATATCCTCTCATTGACACAAAAATTGATGTTTATTGGAGGAAGTTCCTTGGGTACCGATTGCTTCCATAGATGTTTGTACCTCAAGGGCACCTCGATGTCACCTATGCTCTCATCATCATAAGAACATGACCCCCCCTTTAGCAAGAAAAAATTCCATGCATTTACAAAATTTTCTTCTAATCTTTTGACCTCTAGTTGATCTCCCTCTTTTAGACATACTACATGTCTCGCTTTCCTCTTCTCTTCCTGAATTTCCCTCACTCGAGAAGATAGATCTGACAAGTACCTATTTGGTGGTACCTGCACTCATAAAGATGTTGGATGAAGTTCTTTCATGGTGATGTGATCCCAAGGTGACATTATGATTAATCTATCATTTCATCGCTAGAATTTCACAGGTTATAAGGTAATCAAGTCTTGATAGATTGCAAGCTATTGTTACTACCGTCCAAATGTGTCCATCAAAAATCAAATCTACTTAATGTTTTAACTCCCAAACTTTGGAACAAAAGTTAAATGTGACTATGGGCCACCAGTTACACAACCAAGGCCTCAAATGTATTCTCTAATTGTAATCAAAGGACTTTTACTCTTCATTCAAGTAAATAAAGTTGAAGGGAAATACCACCAAGTGGTTTATTGGACACCTAGATGACTAAAAATAGCAAAAAATTTACATTTAATTTCCATATGTCTAAGTGGTTAATAAGGAGGGAGTGTGTACTAGGTCTAGTTAAGTCATCATAAGTTTACGCTTTGGCAATAAATTTTTTTTAAGTCATATTAAATCTTCCTATGTCTAATTGCTAGGAGATTTTTGGTATGTTTTTAGGTAGGATGATTGATGAAAGAGCCCAAAGACTGGCCTTTCTCCATGGTATCCAGGTACACATAGTAGCGGTCTTCTCTTATACAGTTGGACATGATTTAAAGAACTTAGCTAGGAATTATTCATTTAACCTAAGGGTTTCTCATAATGCCATCATTGGAAAAGTATGATCAAATTCTTTTATTATGAAGAATTGGTCTATGTGCCTCTAGTAATCACTATAATGTTTGTAAGGATAAAATGACTAATTGCATCAGGTAGGAGAGAATCAACTTTGAGTTCTTCAAAGATTATATTCCTCTATTCATAATTTTTAAGGGTTGTGTGTGGAGGAGGTTATCACTACCAAGAAGGGAGGAGGCATTTCCTTATATTCTTTTATAATTTTCATTATTCTTATTTATTTTACACCTACAATTACAAATACACATACATATGCATTTACTGTTTTCATTTATTTCTCATGTGTAGTTTAATAGTTTGATCGATTTCATATTATATGTGTTGAAGACTTTAGAATTTTAATTATATTAATTTATGGATATGTTGTATCTATAACACTACAAAACCATATGCTCTTTGCATTTACACTTGCATTTAGAAATACACATTTATATACATAGATATAGATTTCTTTAATGATATGTTGCATTTATTGTTCTAGGAAAGCATCCAATAATTGCATTTACATTTACATTTAAAAATACATATACATACATATATGTGTGTGTGTATCATTTATATTCAGTGTTAAACAACCCATTAGGTCTACACATGGATAAAAATTCATAAAATCAGATCTCCCATACATGTTTTGTTGAAACCTAGGCTTGAACCTCTCATTTCACATGCTTTTCTTCACAAAAATATTGAGACAACAACTATACCTTCTTTATTTCTCATCCTACGCCTTATTCATGCATCCTACAATTACAACAGTATCCACGGGGCCTCTTACACAAGCTACAGTAATCACAAAATGTGTAAGAGCTAGTTTATGTCATGTTTGGACTGCAAAACCCTAAAAAATAGGGTAATTCGATTATGATTTTGTTGGTGAGCTGTATGGACAAAATCATTAGCACTAGCTCATTCTTGGAGTCTTTTGAAAGAGAAGCGAATCGTAAAACCTTATAGTGTCAAGGTGAATGAGGTGATCAATTTTGATTGGCCATCTAATGAAGAGTACAAGGCGGTCCAATTGGCTGGTGACACATGAGCTTTCTGGCCGATGCTTGTTTTCTCCTTTTTCTATAAGAAGGATTTCAAGGCTAGAATTATGGGTTAGCAAGTTAGATATTTTTGGTCGAGTCTAGATGAAGTTGTAGAGAAAATTGTAAAGTCTGATGGTTTTAGGGAAAATGCAATTTAGGTTTTGAGTCATTCTATAGTAGGTTTTGAATTCATGGGGATTTGATGTTTTATGATAGTACTAGCATTTGAATTGATATGATTAATTGAAACTCATGTCTCTCCATTACAAGCATATCTGAATTTTGAATAAAATAATCAAGGGTTGTTTTGTTCATCTCACTATTGTCGTGTGTATGATTCTTGTTTTAGGTTTAATTCAAGGAATTAATTAAAATGCTTGAATGGGATTGTAGGTGGATATGTTCAGTATAAGCTATTTTTTTTTTGTCTTATCTTATACCATTTTATGAGAATGGGGGTGCCAATGTACGAGAATATCTTTGGAAAGTAGGCATGAGAATTGAAGGTTAAAGAGAATGGGGATGCCAAACTTACAATACTCATTGCCCCTTGGTCATTGATTTTCCATGAGTGCCCTCAACCTCATCCTTTGCATTGGTATTGACCTTGTTTTCACTCCTCCAAACTCTTCCTCAGTGTTGATATTGACCTTGTTTTCACTCCTCCAAACTCTTCATCAGCACTGGTATTGACCTTTTTTTAACTCCAAACTCTTCCTCGGCGCTGGTATTGACCTTGTTTTCACTCCTCCAAACTCTTCCTCGGCACTGGAATTGACCCTATTTTCACTACTTCAAACTCTTTCTCAGCGCTGATATTGACCTTTCACTTCTCCAATTTGACGAGCTATAACCTAGTTTCATTATCTTTTATAGTATATTAATTAAGTTGAAGATTTTGGCACCATTTAGCTAGGTTTTAATATTCTAAAATATAGTTAAGTATGTATTAGCTATATTTTACATAATAAATAATATAATTATTCAACTTATTATAATTAATAATTAATAATAATTATATTTTTATATAATACAAAATATAATTAATATAATAGTAATATATATTAATATGAGAGAGAGAAACTAAATTTTGATTGGTTGTTTCATGTCAAAAATCCAAGGATGGCATGTGTCCTTAGGGATTTATGCTCAAGGTAGCATGCCATTTGATTAAACATATGATAGTTCTCCTTTAAGACCTCTTCAGTGTACCCATTGCACACTTAAGGAGACAAAGATAAATATAGCGTTAGAATAAAATATATAGAGAGAGGGAGATAATGACAAACATACAAATAGAAAGTGAGACAAAGAGATAGAGAGGGATAGAGAGATAAAGTGATAAGGATGAATAGATAGAGATATATGGAGGGTGATTGATATATCTCTCCCTATTTCTCTCTATATCTCCCACTATCTATGTCACTCCCGCCTGTTAGAAACCCCCCTGAATGGAACTTTATCATAGTTTGTTTATTACAATAACCTGATGATTGTAAAAGGAGAGAATTAGAAACATGCATAAACATAAAATAGAAAAAAACCTTAGATCTGTGTAGAGGACTGAATCAGCTTTCCAACACCACAAGAATGACGAAAAACAGAGCACTGAGCCAAAAGATATGCCCTCTGAAGTGAAAACAATAACATATAAGTTCAAATTCCTGCAAAATTAATCTAGATTAAAATATGGTAAAAACACCTACACCACTAGATCAGCATTAGAATCAACTTTCCAACAGTATCTCGTTTGCAAAAAATGGAGATCGTATGCAAAAAATACACCCGATTTCGTGAACATTGCTCTAGAATGGGGAAAACACAATGGGGCAATAAATTTGACGGCGAAACACCCATCGCAGAAAAACCGGCAGTCTAAAATTGATGGCCAAACACCCATCGACACATTTTCTGAATTTTCCTTATTTAAAAACAAATGTTTTTCCTTGAAAAAAACAAAAAAAAACATGCATTGATTTTTGTTTTTTTTTAAATTATTTTTTTTTAAAAAGTGATGGGGGGGAATGTGGGCCACCCCCCACCCCTCCATGAGGTGTAGTATGCCTATGCAAGTTGCGCAGGTCGGTACCTGCACAGTACCCTACGTTGGTACATCCCTACGTAGTACCCTTTGCAGGGGTACAACCCTTTAAATTTTCAAAAAACTTTTTTGTTTTTTGATTTCTATTTTATTTTTTTGTTTTTCAAAAAACCTTTTGTGAGATTTATGTTTTTTGAAAAAAATCTAATAAATTTTTTTTTTCATGCAGGTAAAAAAAATATTAAAAAAACCTGGATATTTTGAAATGCATGCACAGGGTTCGTACGGCCTCTGAAACAAAAAAAAATTCCCTCAGAAGCTCCCGATGCCAAAATAGGGCATATTATATGTCATTTTTCATCTCTCAGATGCTCTAGATCTGATAGCGAGGTATGATTTGCCTGAAAATGCACCAGAAGTGTCACAACTCCCAGATCTGACAAATCTTAAAACCCTCATAACTCTGGCATAAAATGTCGGATTCATGCGAAACAAAAGTCGATCTTAACTTTTTTGACAGCCCTGCACTCGAATATGAGCTCATATTTCCTCCAATGTGTGCTAGAAGTAACCATGCAAGAGCACCCAAATAGAAAGACAAACTCAAGGTATGAAACCCTCGAGGAATCCCAAAAAAACTCTGCAATGAATCTCCCCAGAAATCTGAGAAGGGGCTACAAATAAGGGCTTTGATACCATGTTAGAAACCAAGATCAGATTTGCAAACTGAAAAGACCTTCCATAGAAGAGAAAATTAGAAAAAGCAGAGAGGTTGCAAAACAATGTGCAACATAATATTATTCGAGAATTCAGAATTACATGATAATGATTTGCTTTATAAAAGCAAAGATGCCTAAACCTAATCTTATCTTGAGCAACAAGATAGCTCAAAAGATAAAGATAAGAACCTAAAACTTAGAAATTAAATATGCTATCTCTCCCTCTCCCCCCTTTCTCTCTCATTCACTCCATCTCTCCCTCCATCTCTCCTACTCTATATCTCTATCTCTATTTCTTTTTTTTATCTCCCTCTTACTCCTCTCTATATACCCTAGAGTAATTAGGAGGTGGAGGGTGGGTGAGAGAGAGACAGAGAGAGAGAGGGAGGGAGA
>VDFB02281492.1:690309439-690444569 GCA_007258455.2 Sequoia sempervirens
AACCCTGACCTTAATTAAACCCTTATTGAATTATAACCTAATTGATCCCTAACCCAAATTGAATACTAATTGAACCTTAACCCTAAGTGAATAGCAACCTTAATTAGACTCCAACCATAATCCTATTTGAATTTTGACCCTAATCATAACCATAATTCAACCCTAACCTTAATTGAACCCTAACCCTAAACATGAGTTCAATTAAGTTTAAGGTTCAAATAGGGTTAGAATTTAATTAAAATTAGGTATAGGATTAAATGAGAATTAGGGTTGGGTTTAGGGGTAAAGATTAAGGTTCTATGATAGAGCTTGGGGTTAGTGTTAGGGTTCAATTGGGCCAAAGGTTAGTATTAGGGTTAGGGTTATGGTTCAATTAGGATTTCATTAATGTTTGTTTTAGAATCATAGTTATCTTTAGGGTTGGATATAAAATTAGAGTTAGGTTTGAAGTTAATTAGTGTTAGTTTTAGGGTTGGGGTTATGGTTAGACTTATAATTAATGTTATTATTGGGATTAGATTCTATCACTTTAATAAAAATAATCTTCTATAAATTCATTCAATTTTTTGAAATTATATAATTTAAAAATATTTCTTCAAATTCTACCTTATGTTGATATGAGAGATATAGCAAATCTAAACTCTATACAATTCTTATAGTTAACTTTGACATTTTGTATAAAAATGTTTGGTTATGAATGTTATAATATAAATAATAAATGTGTTTTCAATGTTTATTTGTCATTTAAAAAGATGTGCCAATAATGTTGCAATCACTAATGATTAATTTTTTCTTGATGGTTAAAACAATTTGGTAAGTAAATTTATCTATAATAAGTAAAATTATGGTAAATTTATTGGTAAGTTTTGAAGAAGTGGTCAAGAAATTATGTGTAAATACTAAAAGAATTGAAAATTTTGAAGCATGAAAACAAGATGATGTTAAAAGCCAAACCCTAGAGAACTCTAATTGAACCCTAACCCTAAATAGACAATAACCCTTACCTTAATTGAACCCTAACTCCAATCCTAGCCCTAATTTAAGACTAACCTTAACCCTGACCTTAATTAAACCCTTATTGAATTATAACCCTAATTGATCCCTAACCCAAATTGAATACTAATTGAACCTTAACCCTAAGTGAATAGTAACCTTAATTAAACTCCAATCGTAATACTATTTGAATTTTGACCCTAATCATAACCATAATCGAACCCTAACCTTAATTGAACCCTAACCCTAAACATGAGTTCAATTAAGTTTAAGGTTCAAATAGGGTTAGACTTTAATTAAAATTAGGTATAGGATTCAATTAGGATTAGGGTTGGGGTTAGGGGTAAAGATTAAGGTTCTATGATAGAGCTTGGGGTTAGTGTTAGGGTTCAATTGGGGCAAGGGTTAGTATTAGGGTTAGGGTTATGGTTTAATTAGGGTTTCATTCATGTTAGTTTTAGAATCATAGTTATGTTTAAGGTTGGATATAAAATTAGAGTTAGGTTTGAAGTTAATTAGTGTTAGTTTTAGGGTTGGGGTTATGGCTAGACTTATAATTAATGTTAGTATTGAGATTAGATTCTATCACTTTAATAAAAATAATCTTCTATAAATTCATTCAATTTTTTTTTGAAATTATATATAATTTAAAATATTTTCAAATTTACCTATCTTGACATATGAGAGATATAGAAAATCTAAACTCTATACCATTTATAGTTAACTTGACATTGTGTATAAAAAGTTTTAAGTTATGAATGTTATAATATAAAAAATAAATGTATTTTCAATGTTTATTTGTCAGTTTAAAAGATGTGCCAATAATGTTGCAATCACTAATGATTAATTTTTTCTTGATGGTTAAAATAGATTGGTAAGTAAATTTATCATTGATTTTTTCTTGATAAGTAAATCAATATTTCACAAATTTATCTATAATTCTTATTTAATTTTTCTTAATTATATTAATTTATATTTTATTAAATTGTTAAAAAATTTAAGTTGCTTATAAATAATTTTATGTCTTTTTTTATAATTAACTTGATATTGTGTACAAAAGGTTTAAGTTATGAATGTTATAATATAAAAAAATATAAAAATTTCAATGTTTATTTGTTAGTTTGATGTGAGAATAATGTTGCATAGTAATGATTAAATTTTTCTTGATTGGTTAAGTGATATTGTGAAATTATTCTATGCTAATTTAATGTTATGAATGCTATATAATATAAAGAAAAATATTTCTAATATATTTTTAATGCATCTTTATATTTTATAAACAAACATCTAAAATAAAAAAGTGATTGTAAAAGAAATACAACTTAATGAGTGAACATACATTTAAAGTTAAAAGTGAAATTATAAAACAAATTGTAAATCTATTTTATTTTTCTTCTATAAATATAATTTTTTTATTCGTTGTCTGCCTAGTAATGCCCACTTCTCCTTTTAATGAATGTTTTATTTTGCAAGGGTTGATTTAGTGCTGCCATTGATCTATTTCCTACAAATATCAATGGTGCCCACCATCCTATGATCGTGAATTGAAGGATCATGAAATCACAGGTGGGTGCGATGTGTCCTATCTGGGGGATCAAATTTTCACTATGGTTGACCAACTGTCAGTTGATTTGAGTCATTCACCACCATCCCACAATGGTGCTTGGGTTGATTGCGAAATCACGGGTGGGTGCCACATGTCTCATCCAATGAAGCCTAAAGAGTAAAGGAAACACTAGTTGACTTTAAATGTATTAAGCGGCAGATTACTAAAGTGTTCTCAAGACACACATGTTCTAAATTGACGGATGTGTTATAATCTCGCTGGAAAAGCTGCTCGAAGGTTAACAACATGGATGGAAACTATGTTAAAGGAATGAGATCATTGATGCTCAGGATCAACGGTTGCTCACCATTGTGCGATCAGAAGTTTTAAGATTGTGATATCATAGGCAACCGCCACATGGACTTCCTTCGTAGTGTATGGTAAGGTGGGCCCCTTATTGCCATGTTGGCAATTATGTCAACTTGTTTTGAAGGTAGTCATCAATGATTTTATTTTGTAGAGGGTTGAATTAGCACTGTCCTTGATCTATTTCCTATAGATCAACGGTGCCCGCCATCCCAGGATTAGGAATTATAGGATCGTGATATCATGGGCGCTTGCCACGTGTCTCATCAGATGAGGTCTAAAGAGTGAAGGAAGCATTAGCCGGTTCTAAATGTGCTAAGGGGCAGATTACTAAAGTTCTTGTGAGATGCACATACTTTATTTCAATGCGGATATTATAATTTTGAGGGAAAAGTTGCTTGAAAGTTAACGAAAAGGACAGTGACCATTTTTTAAGGAGCAGGATCTCTGATGAGAAGGATCAACTATTGCCCGCCATCCTACAATGGTAAATCAAGGGATTACAATATCGTGGGCAACTGCCACATGGTTTTCATTTGTGGCATATCGCATGGTGGGCCCCTTATTGTCGTGTTGGCGATTATGTCAGCCTATTTTAAAGGTGGTCATCGATGATTTGATCAAACTAGAGGATTAACGGTTCAAATTTAAATCTGTATCAAATGTGATTGGAGCCATTCGTGCAGCCCGCAAATGAGCTTTAATGGTGGATGAGACATTTATTAGTGAGATTTGATAGACATAAAATCAATTTTCCTACCTCATTTGTATCACAAAGCATCCAATTATTTCATGAAAACAAGTTTTAGAGCTGAAGGTGAAATTGCGAGCCACTACAGCTAGAACTTGGAGTTTATGTGAAAAGAGCCGTAAGTTTATTTTATGTGCCTCCTAGTCATTCTGCACCTAAATTTGGGAAAGGGGTTTGCTATGCTTTTCATTGAGCTTATTGAAATCTCTTGTTAAGGCTATAGTTTAATCATAAATTGTGAGGAATTATAGTTTTTACTCTATAGTTTCCTATCTTTGCTTAGTCCTAGCCAATTGAAGTGTAACATTGTAATGAAGCCCTACTTTGTCCAAGATGGCACTAACCAAGCAACACTATTACCACATTAAATATTTGAAAATAAACTTGTACGATGATTTCCTGGATCAATTTCTGTTATCAATGAATGATAGAAGGAAAGGTGCAGTGTTGATGTGAGGGAAAATCCTAGGGGAGGGGTTAGTGTGTAATTATTCCAACATTGTCGATGCTAGGGTTTCTCTCACTGGCTTAGAAATGTTCAGATCGTGGTATGGATAGAGGAATTTCCATCACCCTTTTTTAAATGGATGGATGTATGACATGGGGAAGTTGTTTGTACCAAATGTATTCCCTAATTTGGACTTACTGAGGGCAGTGGCTACGAGGTATGACCCTATTACATAGGTAATTAGGGATAATGATGGAGGGGTGCTACTAGAAATTAACAAAGAAGATATCCGATAGATTTTTGATTTGAGTGAGCTGAGTGAAGACTTGGTTCTTATCAATCTTGAGGAAATGAAGCTGGAGTATGCAAAGTTGAATTCTCTTTTTAGGGCTAAGATTCTTCCACCTCATCTAGTCAAGGCAGGAGGTTCACAATTTCATATCAGCCCTAGTGACCAAGAACCTTTTAGATTGAATTGTTTTGCAAAACCTTTCCTAGCCACTTTCTATTCATTATGTCATATTTTGGGTTTTAGCCCTGGTGTGGTATTTCCTATTGCGTACATGTTCATGGGGGTGCAAATACAACACCCTAACTTCTCTATGACATATGACTTTGCTTCTGTCTTAGCTAAGAGGGTACATGAAGGGCTGTTGAAGCTACAAAATAATGATACTGGTACTCAATTCTTTTGGTATTCTATGTTGATCTGCATATGTTTCTATTTAGGAATGTTGATTTCTTTTATGAGAAGATGAAAATAAGGCAATCAGTTGATGGAGAAAGGTTGCCAGTACATATATGGGCTGCAGATTTATCCTATAATAAGGAAAGCGTCATTTATGTGCAATTTGATAATTGTTTTTCTTCTAGATTAAGGGCTAGATTGATGGTGAATGTACCTAGGATCCTTGAGGAATTGCATGATTTCCTCAGGCTAAAGGGGAGGAAGCCAGAGTTGAGGGTTTACCATAACTAGGGTGACATTATCCCATACCTAATCAGCACTGTCTTGAGAGTATATGGATTTCAAGGAGCCCCTCACATACTACCATACATTATGCCACCAAGAGTAGGGTTTACATAAGTTATGTGGAAGATAGGTTGTATTCATGAAGACAACCTCACTGGAAGGGGGA
Source organism: Sequoia sempervirens (assembly GCA_007258455.2). Classification (NCBI taxonomy): domain Eukaryota; kingdom Viridiplantae; phylum Streptophyta; class Pinopsida; order Cupressales; family Cupressaceae; genus Sequoia; species Sequoia sempervirens. The sequence continues at coordinate 690,314,683 of VDFB02281492.1, forward strand.
AAGGAACATTCTTCCCTAATTATATAGTGGTGTCTAACTTTGTATTTTCAAAGGGAGGTTGGACACATTTTGATGAATTCCTTGCTGATTACCATTTGAGATGTGGTCCAAGGTGACAACAGATCCTGAGAGTTTCTTTGCTCTTTTCATACAAAGAATAAAAGATGGAAAATTTGCACATGAGTTCAACTTCCCTTAGGACTTGATTAGAAATGAATTTGATATAAATAAGCAGGAGTTGAATAAGGATAAATGGATAGCTTATAGTAAGCTACTGGATGTTGTGCATGAAATGGATCCAAAGTATGATCCACTGTTGGAGTTTAGTCCATACCATAAGAAATTTGATTTTCTAATGAAAAAATTCAAGGAGATTTTGGACACCTTAAGAACTAAAACGATAAATTTAAGTCTAAGTCTGGGTATGCAAGAACAAAGTGTTGGGACAATTGAAACAAGGTCAGTATACCAGCCTACAGAAAAGTGACCCATTTATAGAAGGAAAAATGATAGTAGCAATGATGAGGAGGAAGTAGATAGGAAGGGGAAGCAAATAATGAAGGCACCTCCACAACCAGGTCCAAAATTCAAATTACCTGGGGTAGTTAAGATCATTGATTTAAAGTCATCACCAAAAGATAGTCCCCATCACCACCATCTGATCCAAGCCCTAAGAGATACAAAACTGATAACCCACTTGAGGATCTGATAGCTGAAATTATTGTTACTGATCAGGACATGCAAGTTGGTATGTTTTCCCCTCCTAGGTCAACTGAATTGGTTTTGTCTGATTTAGATATGAAAGGTAAAAGTGTGCAAGATGCAAGAATGGAAGCATGCAGGGATTTTTTAGATGACAATACATTTGTGAAAACTTCTGTATTCTTGCAATTGGCATTGAGAATGAAATTTGAAGAGTATCAAGATAAATGTAGGGAGAGAAGGGAACTAAGGCCTGAAAGGTCACACTAGGAGAAAAACTCTTGTATTCTTGCAATTGGCATGGAGAATGAAATTTGAAGAGTATCAAGATAAATGTAGGGAGAGAAGGGAACTAAGGCCTGACAGGTCAAACCAGGAGAATTGATGGAAGAGTTCAAGAACATAACTCCTAAAGAAGAAAGACAACTGGTGAGTCAGGCTGGTGTATTGATTTTTCCTGAGTGGCATATTGTAAATGCAGTAGCTTTTAATGCTATTATGAAGTCCAAGAATCCTTTTCAAGATTCTAAGGAAGAGGTTAAAATAGCATTACAAAACTCTACCTTCAGTGAAGAATATGAGACCTTGGCAATTTGGGCATTGGCTCCATAAGGGAGAAAACTAGATATTGTTGATATTAATCCAAATTTCAGAGGAGGATTAATAATAAAGAGAGCTTCAGAGACTTCAACCACCAAGGCCACTAATTTAACTATAAATGTGGCCAAATTGGCCCAAAGGACTGCCAAAAGGGAGGAGGCTAAAAGGAAGAGCCTAATGGAGAAGTATAACATTTTGATTGAAGAATATAGTAAAATGCAACAAAGGAATGTTGAACTTCAAACTGAAGTGGAAAGGTTCAAATATAGATAGATTGGGGAAACATCAAATGCTCTAGGAACCAGTACATTACCTCCCACAGTAGGGTCAATGTGTCCTGCTTCTCCAAATTTTTCCACACCAGGGTCTCCCATTCAGAATCCTGCTCTCACCCCTCCTCTAGAACAAATTGATGAAGAAATTGAGTGCTTTGTTGATCCAATGAAGGGGAAACTCATACAGAAAATTGATGAATTACAGACATCATTAAGGATAAGAGAGGAAGGATTTCTTTCAAAGGAAAAGGAGATTGTTACTACTATTTTGGAGCACTTAAATGAAGGGGTAGATAGTAAATTACAATATGTACATTCTTTATATTCTTTGCTATTGGAAGCAATAAAGAATATTGATAGGGATTAGGAGGTAGTGGTAAAAATAATTAAAAATCGGATCCCTCGGGCCAATGATCTAGATATCATGAATAAAGCCTAAATGTTTGATATAAATAATAGGCCCCAATCATTGAAGCCTACTCATGTGTTAGTAAAATTATTACAAGGTTTTCAAACCCTACCAGATGATTTGAGTAGGAAGATTAAAGAGTTGGTAAAGAATTTCAATGATTGGGGTAACACATTGTTACCTAATATAATTGATCAGCAGGGGAAAATCAGAACACTCCAACAATGGCAAGATCAAGCAAATAAGGTCATCAATAATCAAATTAAAATAATTTGTGATGATTCAAATTATGATTTGTTGGTGAGTTGTATGGATAAGATTATTGGTACTAACTCATTTTTCGAGTCTTTTGAAAGAGATGCGAATCAGGTAGTGGTAAAGTATATGCCTTATAGTACAAAGGTAAATGAGGTGATTAATTTTAACTGGCCTACTGACGAAGAATACCATAAGTGGGTAGATAAGTATTTGAATGATAATGAGTAAAAGAGAGTGGACTATGGATAGGTGGAAAATCTGATGTTGTGGTTACAACAGTCCTAGTTTTGTATTGATGACTTTCTCAGTATGGGTTTCTTGTGGTTTTTGAATTGCATCAACTTTCCTTAGTCAACATGATGAACATGAATATGCTCCAAGATGATTGCAGTTGTAACAATTTTTGGAATATCATCAGGTGCTCTAATCGGCTGGTGACATGTGTACTTTCTGGCCCAAAGCTTTTTTTCTCCTTCATTTTTCTATCAGAAGGATTTCAAGGCCAAAAGTACAGGTTAGCAAGTTAGATAATTTTGATTGAGTCTAGGCGAAGTTGCAGAGATGATTATAAAAATCAATGGTTTTAGAGAGAAATGTAATTTAGGTTTTGATTCACTCTATGATAGATTTTAAGTTCATGAGGATTTAATGTTGCATAACAGTATTAGCATTTGAATCGAAATGATAATTTCAAGCTTGTCTCTCTCCATTATATGTGCATATCTGAACTTTGAATAAAATAACTAAGGGTTGTTTCATTTAGCTCACTGTTGTAGTGTGTACGATTCTATTTTAGCTTTAATTCAAGGAATTAATTAAAATGCTTGAATGGGATTATAAGCAGATATGTTTTGCATATCTGATGGTTTTAGAGAAATACAATTTAGGTTTTGAGTCATTATGTAACAAGCTTTGAATTCAAAGAGATTTAATGTTGTATAACAGTACTAGCATTTGAGTTGAAATGAAAATTCAAGCTCATGTCTCTCCATTGTACATGCATATATGAACTGTGAATGAAATTACTAAGGGTTGTTTTATCCATCTCACTATTGTGGTGTGTATGATTCTATTTTAGCTTTAATTCAAGGAATTAATCAAAATGCTTGAATGGGATTATAGGTGGATATGTGTTGTATAAGGATTTGATAAGTAGTCATGGGTTAGAATGCATACTGATGAAATTGTAATGCAATATTGTCAGGGATCTTATATGTGATGTATTAAATCTGTTATAAACCTCTAGATACTTATGAATTTGACTCTTACAATGGATATATGGCACTGATCTAAGTTGTAATTATTAGTGTAGTTCAGTATTTGTTTTTCTTTTCCTAGAGCTTGCTACAAATTGCAAATCATTGACAATCTTATACAATGGATTGTGTTTAGTTATCTCACACTCCAAATAGTTGATATTATCTTATTGTGTTGATCTATTAAGTGAGATCATCTTCTATTGTTAATGTTATTTATAATAATGGTGCAGAGGTTGTAAACACATTAAGGGATCACCCTCCTGGGTCTTGGGGAGCCTGAAGTGTAGGAGTCTTTTAAAGTCCTCGTCAATTGGTCTAGGTCCTTTGAGCTTCCTTTGATTGGAATTGGAAATTCCATAGGTATATTAGAAGACAAACTTGGTTACATTGTAAGAAGAACCAACATACACGTCAACCACTGAAAAACCACCTCTACAACTGAATTTTTAATCTTTTATGATCGCATGAAACATAAAACACACTAATTTCAAGGTTGTTAACATCACTATTGAAATTTTTTCATTTTTTAACCTTTCAAAAATTAAAAATTACATCATTAAATTAATTATGTAATGGCATAAAAATTAAAAATATCATGAATTAATTATGTAACCACATAAGTCAAATATAATTCTATCAAGAAATTAATATCAAATAGATAATATAATTGCATAACTTATACATTTCAATGTCATTGATCTTCTTCTTCATCCAACTCTTTCTCTGTATCATCCGATCCAGATTCGATATTGTAAGGATTGGTCATATCATCATCATCATCATCGATATCAATTTTGATAATGTCATTATACACATGGATATCATCTTCATGAACATTAACTCCTACATCATCATGATCTAGTTCCTCCTCTTCAACATCTTCATCAGAGACATCATCAACTAACCGTTGATCCTAATCATCATCTACATCATCTTCTAGTTCTTCGGTGTCTTCTTCTTCCACCACATTATACTTTACTGGCCCTCCTCTTGGATCATTTATAACAACAAATGACCAACTCGGTTTACCTGGAACCTCTGAGTAAAATACCTGCTCACATTGGCTTGGAAGAACATAGGGCTCATTTCTAGCTTGCTTGATCAACCTCGTATTAACCATGGTAAATTCATTATCATGTTCAATAATAGTTCTCTTAGGATCATTTTCATTCAATTGTAGCATGTACCATAGGACAATGAAAAAAATTAATTTGAAGGACTTAAAGTCACACTCAAGTATATCATCCAAAATCCCATAGTATCGATTTTCTTAGACTTTTGGATGTATGTCACTTCTAGATGAATCATTAGTCACCTGAAAGACTACAATTATACCAGAATTACAAGTTTTCTTCATGTCATCCAACATTTTGATTCAAAATTTATAACCATTGCACCACATAGCCTTGTGGTGTTTCACCTGCAATATGTCAAACACGTAAAAATTATTGCAATATCGTCAGTTGATAAACATATTTATTCTTGGCTGAATGTATGCAAAGAAAAAAATCTCAAGATATATATACATCAATATACTTGAAAATAATTAAATAATATGGGTGATTAATATATTTATACGTACCTGTTTATCTCTTAAACCATATGCTAAATCAATTTTCCCTTTGTGTAACATTGGAATCTCCATTATGATGAGCTTCTTTAACTAATGAAGCCACACCTTCCCATGTTAATGTGCGGCCAGATTGTTGACATCGTTCAATCCATACCGTCATCCAATCAAGATTGTTGGAAACGTACAAATGTAGTACATCCCACTCTCGACCAACTGTACCAAAAAAAAATGAAATTCACAAATGACATATAATTAGTTAAATACCACAGTATATGACCTTAATTTATAATGATGTATATTGAAGATTAAAAATTAAATAAGTACAATATACATAAAAACCATATGTAAAATGCATTCCAATTAATCTCCATGACCAGCTTATAATTACCTCACTTTCCTCAATCTACCTTTCCCCAATGGGTACTCCCCTTCGAATTTGTTAATGGAGTTGGGATCCCAAATGCAATCTACATGGATCTTTGCTGCAAACTTAGGAAGATATTCACTAATGTACACCATGGTCTGGTATACCATATATCCCTCCACCATAGAACCCTTAGGATGTGCTCTTTTTCTAACCAAAGCCTTCAAAAATTTCAAGTGCCTCTCAACCATCCACATTGACCTTGTATGTATAGGTCCATACAATTCAATCTCCTCAACTTGGTGTATGAGGTAGTGTTCTTGTGCATTGAAAAATGTTGAAGGTAGATACTTTTGCATTTCACACATTAGATGAGGAATTTTTCTCTTCCAATAATTTATATCTCCTTTATGGATTTTTTTAAATCATAGCTATCTACAAGTGATTCAAGGCACAAATACATTAATGAGATTTAACAAAAATATACAGTATATTACATAACAAGTAAAACAAATGGAAATTATAAGATGTATACAATGAATTGAAAAAATCTCGCTACTTACCTCATGTATTTTCCAAGATCATATATAACTTGCAGCTTGACATTGTTGTCAAAGTTGTCTAGGAGAGATAGAGGTAGAACGTACTGCAACAATTATAAAATGATATTTTCATTATTTTTCCAAAAGTAGTAAACACAATACACTGAAAAGTACATGCAATATACAAGTGTATATAATATACCAAAATAATTACCTTAATGAAGGTATTCCAATCATGTGTTTTCATCCTTGACCCAAATTCACCTTTTTTTTTATTATATTGTTTATGTTCATAGAAAATCCTATGGGAAATAAATTTTTTTGTATGACTTATTTTATAGCATTGCTTTGCTACTTTGTTAATAACCAAGGAAGGGCACTTATATTAATTTGGTCTCCATCACTATTTAATTGAATGACATTTTTCATTGCATGATTGGCTTCCTGAATGTCACTACAAATTTTAATAATTTTTTCTTTGTCATGCCTTCCATCCAATATTTTCCATAACATTTCTGTTATATTTTTTCTTATATGCATTGTATCAAACAAATGCACAATTTGTAGCTGCTCATAGTAGGGTAACCTACTAAATTGTTTAGGATAACTTTTCAGTCCTTGTGGAAGCTATCCATTAATGCCTTGATGACCTTCATGAAGCATATAAGTTAAACAAATTAACAATGAAAATCAGTGTCAATTACAACATGAGTAAACACAACACAATATAAAAATATAAATTCAAAACATATCATATATGATAGATAAACAATTTGATCCAATATATAACCTTGATGATTAATTCTATTATATTCCAACTTCCATAGGTGAGGTGACATTCTTCGTGGTTTTGATGTAGTCTCCTCTTTCCCATTGAAAAGATGTTTTTTTGTAGTTCAATACTTAAAATTTCTATGGAGGAAGTGCCTATACTCATCAAACACCTACTTTCCTAAACTTGTTGAATGACGTGATTTCATCTTTGGACCAAAAATTGGACATTCAAATTTTCCCTTTGTTTGAAGACCTGCAAGATGTTATATAATTGGATTAAATATGTCAATTTTTATAATTATATATAATGAATAGATTATTTTAAAAACATGCATGATATCTACTTCAAATTAAATATTGTTAAAGTGCAGTTGAACATTATAACATACCAAAAAAATGTGTTAGCCCTGGGGCATCATGAATTGTCCATACAAGCATTGCATCGAATTAAAATTGTCTGTCCTATTGGTCTAGAGACGTCATACATAGTGACGCTATTCCATAACTTTAGTAACTCGTTGATAAGAGGCTTGATATATACATTGATATCTTTAACTTGGTACTTACCTAGTTGAATGAACATAAACATTACATAATTATTATAACCATTTTACTACAATATATATAAATTAATGTACATGACTATTGAATGAAAAAAATATAAGTCATTATGCAACAAATAAGACAAATAAGATGCTACTACGTTAAAGAAATTTGATGTAAACAAATACCTGGAACAATCATTGACAACATTATGTGCTCCCTCTTTATTGACATCTATGGAGGAATGTTATTGTTGATAACAAAAACAAGCCACATTGAGTAAATAGATCTCAGCTCTCCAAATGGATTGACACTATTCACTCCCAATGAAAGCCTAAGATTACAAGGTCCTTTTAAGTGTGGCCATTTTTCCTCCATGTCCCTAAATGCAGAACCATCCATAGACATTCAAATAATTTCATCTCCACTTCTATTCCGTGCATGGTAATCCATCAATTGCGCTAAGCTTTTGCACCTAAATAATCGTTGCATACGTGGAATAATGGGAATATAATGAAGAACCTTGCGAGGCACATTTTTTGTTAGTTGATCTATTTGATATCTACTTATATGACATTCTAGGCATTCTGTTGCATATTCCTATTGTTTATAATATATAATATGATCATTGGGACATGCATCTATTGCTTGATACTCCATTCTGATATCTTTCATAATGGCACATAAATCTTGGTATGAGCAAGATAAAATATTTGATGGTGGTAATAAAAATTCACCAATCAATCTACAATAAAAAATAATTTGTTGATATAAAGAATATTAATGGTACATATTTCATCATTTATTTACTAGTGATGAACTAAAAACTATTAAAATAGATGAAAAAAGATGACATATATGACATACCTTAACATTCGTGAGATTGCTATGTTTGATAAACTATTCATAACCTTCAAGTTCAACAACAAAAATATAGTAGAGAGAAGAGTTGTTTCAGAGCCTTCATAAAGGGGCTCGTATGCCTTCTCAAGTACAGGTAAATCATGAACATCATCAAAGTCATCTTGATCATCATGATCAGCTCTGCCACTAAATGTGTCATGGATAAATGTATTCGTACCATCATCTTCAGCTGTGTTTTCTGGCACATGATCATCTTCTTCCATAGGATCATTAACTTCATCTTCGATATTCATAGCTCGATGTTTGTCCACTTGCAAAACCACATTCTCCAGGCTATGATAATCTATATCATCTACCCTAGGGCATCCCACCTTTATAATAATGATAGACACAAGTAAACAATGATCATCATCAAGTGATTATATATATATATATATATATATAAAATGTTAAAATGATATAAACATTTACAAATTCAATCAATATAAACACATATAATGAACAACTTACCAATGGACGATAATCATGCCCCCCTTTAATGTGACCATATTTCCTACAATTTTTCTCAGTTGTTGTGATTAAAATTTGTCTTGTCTTTAAGCCCTTGCAATTGTTGCAAAGACAATAACATTTCCCATCACCCTTTCTTTTCAATCTAGCCCACAATCTATCAAGTGTCTCTTCATTTTGTTTTGGACTAATATTATCTAACATGATTTTTCTTTACCAAGCTTGACTATTTAGATCTTCAAAAAATATCAAACTCACACTTCAATAATTTTTATTCATAGCCAGGTAACACAATCTAATAATTCTGATATTTTACACCAAAAAAATTTGGCATGCAACCACCCTTGCAAAAGAGAAGATAGGCTCAAGTTAATGACCCCAAAAAACACTTTAAAATGCTAATTCAAAAACTTATTAAATTCTAATTTTACTATGATTTCTAACTGTTAAGACTCCTAAAATTAGAATATTGAACTTGATCACAAAATTCCTACAACAATGGAGGTAGCGAGCTAGTAAGAGCAAGTGACCCATTCCTAAGGAGCAACAAGTCAGAATCATCATTGCTAATGTCAATACGGATTTATCCTTTTAGTTAAAGATGCAATGTGTCACTTCTTATGACAAACTTATCCCTAGGGCCCTCAACATTGAGAGAGCCCTAATAAAAAACAACATAAGCATTGGTAAGAGCATGATTAGGGTACAAACCCTAGGCCTCCGTAGAAACATAAACAATAACTATAGTGGATTAGTGAGGTCGCAATACTAGAAAGATTGAGACATTGTAGGTAATAACAAAATCTTGCAATCTAAAGATTGTAGCCAATAACAAGCACACTATGTATCTTAGTGACATTTGTAAATGCAATCTATGGTAAGAAGAATGATAGTCACTTGAGATGTGACAGTCAAAAATAGACTAAGCAATGACAAGATAATAAAATTCAAACCTTGCATAGTAAAGTGGAGATTTTAACAGTGAGTTTCCTTACCCCGTTGCTAACCTTAAGGGTTTTTCAAATGCTTTTGGTAGTGTTAGACAAGGAAAATGAAATCAGGGAATGACTTTCCAAATGAAGTAACAGTGGTAATCATAGGTTCAATGTTTCTTCTTAGCCATTAATGTATAATGGAGGTAATGGATTGCATGTTTGAGCAGTGTTTTGAGACTCATCAAAGATGGGAGAATAGTGAATAATACCTTGTGGACTGTGAAGTAGTGTCAATAAGGTTGAAGGATCTTAAGAACTACAATACCATGAAACAATGAGTCCACTCTAGTAAGTAGGTTGTCTATAGGGCATAGTTTGATTTTATAGAAGGGTGCTCATGAAAGGAATCTTCAAGTGATAGTGAGTGAGTTATTTGAGATTGCAGCTGAGGGTGCAATGCCCAGTCTTAAAGGAAGTTAGAAAAATAGGGTGTTGTCATAATAGTGGTTTACAATTCTGAGAGGAACAAATTTTAGCTGAAATCACATATTTTTAGAAAATATAATGATTTAAGCCTTAAAAATTCCATTTTAAGGATTCCAATTGAAGAGGGTTTGATCAAATCACCTTAGATCAAACCCCCTTGGATAGAACCTTCGCTAGTTTTAAACCATACCTATAAATGCGTCTCCTTTACACCTATCAAAATGCTGATAAAAAATTACTTTTGATTTAGATTTTGGGGGATCAAATGAATTCATTTAAAATTTATTTCAAATGATTATGGTATTTGTCAGAACAAGCTATCCAATGAATATAATTTTAATATGTTTTGGTTTTGTTATGTATTTGTTTTTTAAGTTTTATTAAACATAGGTTTTTCATTGAAAATGAATTTCTTTGTTCTTCACATGTGGAAAATAGAAGATTCTCAAAAAAAAATTGAAAAATATGAGTGCACTAGATATTGAAGTCCTTGATCCAACAAAAAAAAATAAAATAAAATTTTGATATATACAAAACAAGTTACGCGTTATACATTCTGTGTCGAATTGTAATTCGTTTGACTTTGAAACATGATTACGGAAAAAATATTCAATAAAAAACTATCTAACCAAGTGGAAGCACTAGATATTAGAGTTACAAATATAAATTTGAAAGAATTAGAATTTTATCCTTCATGGAAAAAAATTATGCGCTATACGGTGTGCGTCACTTTTTAAAAATGTTGTTTTATGAAAAAAATCTATTTTCGTGGGAGATGGAAAAATAATTGCAATTTGATTCCAAAAAATTGAAAAAAATATTTTAGAATCTACAAACAAAATTTGATGAGACTCTAGTTTGCACCATCTTCAAATTCCTCATAGTTTAGCCGCTATAGGTGCCCGAATGTGAAGATTTAGTTAAAATAATAATTTCAGTGTCCATTTTGGCAAAAATTGTAAACCACTATTATGGGATCACCCAATAGTAAATGTGCAAGAAAATCAAATCATACACAACAAACAATTCACAATGTTATCTTCCATAATGCCTTGAGTTTGAAGACAAAAATCTAATTGTATCTTCATGATGAAAAGTGGTGACCTTAATGGTCAATCACTGGCAACCATGATTTTAAAACATTCTATTGTGCTTATGGAGGAAAAATTTTAAGCAAGGAAATGAGTGGTGGTTTGGAACAATAGCAGGTATGAAGGACTTGCTTTATATGTATACTATGCAGTCTAGCTTAAGACAACATTCGTAGAAGAGATTGAAGGTGGATTATGGAACTCAAGGGTTACCATGAAAAAGATTAAAGCAAAGACTGAGATCTATTTAAAAGCCATGGTCATGAAGATATTAAAGATGCCACATGCAAAACCTAGTAGCTGGAGTAATGAATACAGTGCCAAAGAGGATAGTGTGCTGGGGAAGATTTAGGAGATCTCCACATTATCTAATTATAGGGAAATACATCATTTTTTTTAATTAAAATAAATCATTTTAAACCCTATATAGGATACATTGATACTTCAAAAGCCTCTGAAGGAATTTGAGATTATGCAAATATATGTCAAGTAACATTCATAAGGTTTAGAAAATCTTGATCACTCTCTAGAATAGCCCATTAAACATGGGTTGTGCTTGAATGCACTACATAATTGATATAACACAACCACTCTGCATATCAACCAGAGTTATAGGCTCTTTATTGTAGAAAAAGCTAATCACTCTTCGATCATGCTATAATTACATCCTAACTTGTTAAACTTGAAACAACCTGAATGCACCCAATGATGATTGACACCTACATTATACAACCTGAATTAACTACATTAGATGAGTGCCTCCATTTCTATCACAGCATAGCCACATTAAACTTGGGTCACAAATGAATGCATCCTATATTTGTTATAGCACAATTGTGCCACATGACCAATAGAGTTATGGATCACATAATTATAGTCACAATAATTTGTTCCTTGGTTGTGATCTTATGGTGATTCCACACAACAAAATCTAGACATGAAATTCTCAAAACCCTTAACCTCTAAAAATGAAATCTAATGAGATGTTGCTTTAAAATATGATTTTCAAACCTGGAACTACAAATCTGACTTCACAACTAAATTCTACAAAAATACAATGACTACCCTCAACTTGGTGATATCTTCTTGAATTTTTTCTTATTTTTCCCAAGAAAATCATCCTTAGTTCTCCACAAACTATCTCAAGTAGAGCAAAACACTGTTGCAATAAATCAGGCATGAACTCACTTTTCTTTATGTCGGCCACAATTTGATTTTTTTGATTTTTCATGTTTGTTGAAAATTTGACGAAAATGATAGCCGACATTTTGATGAACCCCAGCTTCGTCAAAATTTCAACGAATGTCAAGGATAAACTTTCAAAAAATTGGAAATTACACATCAAATTTTACAAGCACCCGACAAACATTGACTTTTACATATTTTGTCAGACAGTTTCGTCGGATTTTTCCATCAAATGTATTAGTGGAAGCAAGTTCATCCTCTCACTAAAGTGGGGGCTAAATGTGGTAGTATAAAAAGTACCCCTTCTACTTTTCCCTTGCTTATTTTGGTCCTCCTTGTAAAATAGGCTTAATGGTGCCTTTATTTAGTGTTGTAATGTGTTTAACACATTAACATTAGGTCTTGGGCCCTTGTGAACTAATGAATTTAAATGGTACATTGCTAAATGGTTATGAAGTGTTATAACATAGTTTCACACTTTTCTAAGGTTTTATTAATTAACTAAACCTAATAAACCTTTTTTTAACCTTAATTATGCCTTATTTGAAGTGTTGTAAAGTGTTGTAACACACTTTCACACTTTTCTAGGGTTTTCATTAATAATTGGGCTTCTTTATGCTTTAACTGGCCTTATTTTGTATCCACAAGCCTCATTTAATGTATCATTTTTAGGATAATCCTAACACAAATCAATACCCAATCACAATTCAAGTTTTTCCAGCTCATGTGGCCTAGATTTAGTGATCTAGGACTCATTCACCACCTTTGTATGAATGAGTCCTAGGTGTTTTTTTGGGTCCCAAACCTAATTTCACACCTTTCTAAGAAATTTTGAAAAATGGTCCCAAAAATTATGCCTAGTGAGACTCATTCACCACCTTGGGAAAATAAGTCCCATGTGGCCCAAAATAAAAAATAATTCAAAAATTTTGTGGGATTTTATCCTCCTAGATCTTGTGTCATCTTGTATTGTTGTAATTTAAGGAATTTTTGCATAATTGAGCATAAATACAAGTTTCTCTCACTCTTTTTCACACCAAGAATTCGAGTAGTCTTTTTTAATATCAAGTTTGAGTTCACAAGTGCATTAAAGTGTTCACAAGAGCATTCAAGGGTAGATTATCAAGTATTTTAGATAAACATTCAAGCATCAAGCAGCATTTAAAGGACTTCATGCATCATGTTTCTTTTGGAGCTAACAATTGTGATATAGGGTTTCATGATTCAAGATATATCATATTAAAGTAAGAGGCAAGATCTACTCCCATTGGAGCCATCTCACACATGTTTGCAACATATTATTGATAGGTTTTGGTGAGTTACAATATTTTATTTTGTTCATTCATCATTATGCATTCCTATCTCATTTTATTTCAAGGTTTGAATACTAAAATGAGTTTGGACCAAGGAAAATACCTATCCACTAACCCAAAAACATTTCTTCCCCCTCTTTAGTGTGTTATTTGTAGTCTTAGATTGAAGAAAAATTAAAGAGCAAGATTGGAAAAAATTTCAAAGTCCATAAAGTTGTCATCAAGCCTTGGACAACATTAGAGAGCACCTACATGTTGATTTACAAAGATTTGGATCCAAAAACCTAAGGAAGTATATTGAGAAAACTAAGAAGAGTAGATTCAGATCCTGAAGTTTTAGAAAACCCTAATTGGACTGATTCACCACTTTTGGAAAATGAGTCCTAGTTTTTAGTCAAAAATCAAGTTTTTAAATATTCAGATACCCATTTGGTAGATTCCTATTCCCACATAGAAACCCATATTATGGATTGATTCACCCAACTTGGTGAATGAGTCCCACTTAGTAGTAAAGGTAGAAATTCTAGTGTTTCAAAGCTCCATTCAACCATATCCAGATTTCTAGGTGCACATAATCCATTTTGTAGTTTTCTGTTCTATTTCATTTTCATTTCTAGGTCATTTAGTAAAACTCTACATCATACTAGGGTTTTTCATTTTGTCTCACATTATACATTTCATTGCATTAACCTTTCCAAGTCTTACTTGGTCGTGAACCTGTAATACCACTCCTGTTATTGTTTGGACTTGTTATTTTTCTATGCTTTTGTTTGATACTTTGAGACTGTGATAGTACTATTTATTGTTTGGTTTGGTGGATTGGATAGTTAGACTGTTTGGTGATTATGCAACTTCATTAAAGGACATTGATATTTGATATTGTTTGGTGATGTTAATTTGATTTCAGTAATACATTGTGATGTAGTGGTTTAGTAATTAGTTTATGATGTGATCCGTTAGTGTAGAAATGTTACTTTATATTTAATGTTGCAATTCATTCTCACGATGTGATGTTTTGATTATATATATATACATGCACAAGATCTTTTTTTGTATGCAAGAATTGCAAGTACAGAGTCTCAATTCCACCTTCTTTAGCAGGATAGGACAAGCATCAATTTAACCCAATGAGCATGATATTGAAAACAAAGATGACAAGGAAGTCACCCCATCCCATGTTTTGTCAAACTGTCTTGATTGAATGGTATTGTGTGTCTTGGACTTTTGTTATTTTTGCAATTTATTATAGTCTTTTGTGTGAGTGTACTTTTGGTATTTATTTTACATTGATTTTTTGTATGATGTTATTTATTTAATTAAATGATGTTAATAAATGTTTATTGTAATGTTATGATGGATGTATATTTAGACAAGTTATTTATCTTTATCTTTTATCTTTTCATTATGAGTTTGTTATCTGATGTGACCTCGTGTGCCCCAGAGGACTTGATGTTATGATGTTAGTGTGCAATGTAAATATGTTTTAATGTTTCGTTATATGTTTACTTTGTATTGTTTTAAAAAAAAAGGTGTGCATTGTTTTTTCCTTTGGGGTTTGCATGATGGGCATTACAACTTGATGTGAGCAGGTCTCATTGAGCATTTTCTATGGTTGTCGACCACCAGGATGGGCACTAGGGCACAAGTGTAGAGGACAAGGAACTAATTTAGGAGCTCGCGGGTGAGCTCGAGTGGGTCCGACAGGTGACATAACATTGAGATCTTGGCATCATCGGAGGATGCCTCCCATATTAGGGAATACTATTTTCTTTTGTTTACTGGCTTCCAGGAGTAAGCTGAATTTATGGGGGGGAGGATGTAATACCCCTCTTGTTACTATTTGGACTTGTTATTTTTCTATGCTTTTTATTGGTTGGTTTTGTGGATTGGATAGTTAGACTATTTGGTGATTATGCTACTTCATTTCAGGACATGGATATTTGATATGGTTTGGTGATGTTAATTTGATTTCAATAACACATTGTGATGTAGTGGTTTAGTAATTAGTTTATGATGTGATCAGTTAGTGTAGAAATGTTACTTTATATTTAATGTTGTAATTGATAGAATAGTTTTGGTGAGAGGATAGTGTAGCACCACACATTTGCAAGTGCCCTACTATGCTGCAATTCCTTCTCATGATCCCACCTACTTCGGTAGGAAAAGGTGAGCATAAATTTTACCCAATGGGCATGCTGTTGAAAACATAGATGACAAGGAAGTCACCCTGTCCCATGTTTTGTCAAATTGTCTTGATTGAATGGTATTTTGTGTCTTGGACTTTTTTTATTTTTGCAATTTATTATAGTGGTTTGTGTGAGTTTACTTTTCATATTTATTTTACGTTGATGTTTTGTATGATGTTATTTATTTAATTAAATGATGTTAATAAATGTTTATTGTAATGTTATGATGGATGTATATTTAGAAAAGTTATTTAGCTTTATCTTTTATCTTTTCATTTTGAGTTTTTTATGTGATGTGACCTCATGTGCCCTATAGGACTTGACGTTATGATGTTAATGTGCAATGTAAATATGCTTTAATGTTTTGTTATATTTTTATTTTGTATTTTTTTTAAAAGGTGTGCATTGTTTTGTCCTTTGGGGTTTGCACGATGGGTGTTACAAAACCACTTGTTAGCTTACAATTAGTCCCTAGGATAGTCCTATTGCAAGATCTCTTTCCTTTTTGCATTGAGATCTCTAGGGTTACACTTG
Source organism: Sequoia sempervirens (assembly GCA_007258455.2). Classification (NCBI taxonomy): domain Eukaryota; kingdom Viridiplantae; phylum Streptophyta; class Pinopsida; order Cupressales; family Cupressaceae; genus Sequoia; species Sequoia sempervirens. The sequence goes on from VDFB02281492.1 coordinate 690,331,086, forward strand.
AATGGCATAGCTTGAAAGTGGGTGTTCTCTGTGTCCTAAACCATAGAGTAGTAGTTAATACCCCACTTTAAGAGGTTCCACTATATAACTATTTGAATAATATTATTACAATATTCTATCATCACAATGGCCAAATAATCCATCATGGGCTTACTCATCTAATTATTATTTACACCACCTCATTTAGAAAGAAAGTGGGAAAGAAAAATGGGATTAATTAATCTAATTCCAAATCCTTTAGGATAAGCTGTAAAAGTAGAAAATGAAGAGGTATCTTAATATTTTTTTCCTTGATGCCTCATAATCCTAAAATATAAAATCACAACATAAAGTGGTGAAACTAAAAACATGACTTTGGATGTCTCCTTTCCAACTATACTTCTTAAATAGTGGTTCTTTAAATCCCTGAAGGAATGGTGTAGTGAGAATATGTAATCAAAGTGGACAACATGTACAATTAAGGGTTAGGAATATTTTCTAGTAAGACTAGCAATTTGGATTTATAATTGGAAAACATTTTAGAAGATTCAAGGTTAATTACAAGATCTAATATATGGCTATGGATAGTAGAATATTATGAAGCAGTAGATATGGAGATTACAAAGATAAAAGGTTTTGAAGCACTATGATTGGTTCTAAGGAAACATGATGAGACACTATGAAATGACACAACTATTATAACCATAAGTGTTGTTTTTACCATGTATAGACAATGGGTATCTGGCATCAATATAGAAGTTTATGCGCTAGTAACATTGAATTATGAATCTTGTAGTCTTTCTAAGATAGAAGTGTAGAATACTTTTGTAAACAATATGCACTTATCCATGAAGAAATTCAACTATTTTAGAATATAATATTATCATATTGTGGATTGTATCCATAATAGGCATTGCTTTTTTTAGAGTTTCATTAGGAAAAATAAAATAAAATCTAATAAATTTCATCTAATGAATGATTTTTTTCAAATGGAATTTGAAAATAAGCTCATAATCAACCTTTCCATATGAAGGAGGATAATTTAATGATGGGGAAGAAAGATCAACAGAAATGTGACTATGAGGGGAGCTTAACATTCCCATTTTAAATTGTTCTATTGATTTTTTTTTTCCAATCTACATATGTTTGTTGAATGGTTTTGATTGTTATATATCATAATTTTGAATGCTTATTACTAAGTCACTATAGTGAAGATATTATGTTGAAAAGATCATAAGAGATTTTACAACAACCAATCTATCTATCGTTCATATGGAGAACGAATAAGAGGTTCTACATTTTTTAGAATTTTTTGATTGTGTATTTTATAAAGGGAGTTTATGCTCAATAAGGTCAAGTTCACAAAAATGTAGTGTATAATTTTCTTATAGAGGAATAATATTTCCTTGAAAACTAATAGCATATGCTAGAATTAGGATGAATTAAGATTCTTTCACATATATAATAAATCTTCTTCTATAGATAATTATAAGTAAAAAAGATAATATATTAAAATTTAGATACAATGCCAATATCTAATTATAGCAAACTACTGAAAACATCAAATTTTGATAACAATGATTAGAATTTTAATATATATAAATTAAATCTAAATGGTTTGAAAATGATTATGTAGCTTTATGGAAGCCTCAACCAAAAACACTAGTGTGTAACATTGATAGATCCTTGTAGCATATTCTCATCCCATACAAATGTAAAAATAAAGTGTTTAATATCTCAAAATCTATTCCCACAGACAAGAGTATTACAAGCCCATTGTGTATGAAATATATTTAAATAACCAAAATATAAACTATAAAATACAACCAAATTTTAAGTGAAAACACCAAAAAGTAAAGGGTATCACCAAATCTACAACATTTTCCAACTTGGATTCCTACACACAAAAAAAAAAGAATAAGAATTTTTTTAGGGTCTTCCCTCAGTCAAACCCCCATTTTAGTATTTCTACCTCTATGGACAACCATGTTTTTTGATAATTTTTATAGGAATGATAAAATTATTTCTTTAAAAATATATATGGTACCAAAGATATAAAACTGATCTAAAATATATTATGCTAACAACAAATTTAGATAAAATTCCTAGCATACAAAGATTTATCATAGTAAGGAGACACAAAAATAGAAATTTATCAACTAGAATTTTTCAAAACCCACAAGAGAGCTACAATTACTTTCATAGTAGTTTCTTCCCCAATCTTACCTCAAAAATAAGACATGCAATATCCTAATAGTTTTTTTTTTTCATATAGAGCATAAAATTATCTTAAAGAAAATAATAAAGCTTCAATATTTAGGCATGGTCATAAGAATAAGAGAGAATTAATTGATGAGTTGTTTTTTTTCCCTTTCTTTATTGTTTTTGAAATGGGAAATTGAGTCTCTCTATATTGCATGACTTCCATGTAGAGATATTACTTTCAAAATATTCATGTGAAAGTAACTCTTTCTAATTAGAATTGGAATTGAAATTTTTATGAGGCACTACTATTCCATGTGGACCTACACATGTGTCACTCATATACAAGAAAAATGGACCAAAAATACCATAATTATGATGAAACTTTTAAATAATTTAACATTCTAGTGTTAGCACTGTGTATTTAAAGCAATATATCGATAGATAATAAAGGGAAAAATATGTAGTATGAAATTGCAAAGGTATGTAATTTACAAGTCTATTAAGTTGTTACTCATTGGGATATTTCAATATGTACTAGTAGATGATTTTTTCCTTATATTTTTATTCACTAATTTATTATATTCAAATATTTCTCATTCTAGTATCCTATCCCAATTTCTATTCTTCTCTCCAACCAAAAATATCAATGCGTTAACTAAGCTTATATTCACCACCTCTATCTACCCATTTGTCTATAAGTGACATGTTAAACTAAATTTAAAATATACCTTCATATTGTTCAATAATATCTTTGAAATTATCTAGGAAAATAAGTATCTCTATGTGAAATAATATTCCATGGAAAACAATGCAATATCATACAAGTTATATGAAAAATAGAACAAAAATATGCACCAAATCATTTGTCTTCATATATGGGAAGAAATACACCATATTTTTTTATTTATCTACAAATACAAATAGTGAATCATGTCCCCTCTATGCTTTATGAAATTTCAATAAAAATTCTATACTCGAGTGTTTCAAATATTTTTTATGATTAGTAATGGCTAATAGAACAAAAAGTAGTAGCTATTCATTTTTAAAATTTGAAATTTTTTACAACATTACAAATTTCCTCAAATCCTTTTATATATCTATAAAGAAAATAGTTCTCACTCATCAATGAACTATCTTATCTATTCTAAAATATCATGATAATTTATAACTATGCTTCTCCTTGATTGAACTCTCCATCATTGAGCTTTAGGGATGCAAAATTAACTACTATTAAACAAAATCTCAGCCTATATCAAATAATAAAGGTACCTACTCCTACCCATGCTTACTATATCCTTACATGTCTTATAAAGTTCAACAAAATTGGTCATATTTATGTAATAAATTTAGTTTTCAAAACCAATTAGCACTACCCTCATTTTTTTTAATATGTTCTATCTTCTACTCATTATATTGATAAATTTATTTAACCTCCAATTCCTATGCTTTAGTACAAACATGTAACCTTGCATGATCTCTAAACACCTCACTTATCTTTGATTTATCTTAACCAAACTATTTACATAGTGTAATGATAGATGATTTGTATGCACTATAAAATATTTTTTGGTAGTAAGTAATGTAACCACTTATTTATTACCTAAATTATGACCTACAATTACTAATCATAAAACAAGTATCTCTTTCTTGCATCATTCAATTTCTCACTAAAATACATTACTATCATTTCTTGATACCATAACATTTCTCCTATTGAATTTCCTCTAACGTCATAATCAACTTGTAACACCTTGTTAAAATCTAGTAATGGTAACAATTTTTTTTTTCTATTACCCCCTTTTCATCAACTCAAAAATATTGTTATTCTAGAAGTCCACTTGAACTATTTCTTGTCTCCCCTCACTATATTTATTAATAGAGTAAAAATAACACTCTATTTTTTATGAATTAACTATATAAAATTACTAAACCACAAAATAATCTTGCTTCCCTTACACTCACCAAGGTAGGTTACTCCACAATTTCCTTGAAATTTTTGAATCCATTTTTTATTTATTAGCTATGATTACAAATCCCAAGTATACCAATTGCATATTCATGAAGCTATACTTCTTCATACTGAGTAGTGATTTCTCTTCTCTTAACCTTTCAAATTTGAGCATAATATGTTTTAGATGTTCTTAAATAATTTTACTAAAAATCAAAAATTTATCTAAAAACATAAAATTAAACTTAGGAGAATATCCAAAAATTCACTCATATATCTTATATATGTACTTGGAACATCATTTAGCTCAAAGAGCATAACCATCCATTCATTCAATCCTTCATTTTCATTAAATATTGTTGGGATTAAGGTGTATCAAACATTGAGTCCTAGAATTAATTAATTTATTATTAGCTTCTTATTAATTTTTCGTATTGTATTAAACTTCCTAAGTTCTCATTCATTATGTGGTCCCAATTGTTGACATGGAATCCTAGACAGTAAGTGAGGAAATTTGGAAAGATCCCTATTTTTAAAGAATTTGGAGCTGAATTTAGGAAGTTCTATTTTTTAGGAGATGATGACACATGCTTCCATATTGGTGATAAAATTGTTTTGGAAACTTCCTATGTTTGCTTGAGAGTCTCAGTTAATAGTTTATGTATCAACATTAATGAGGAATAAAGTAAATTTTAGCTTTATATTATCTAGGCACCCAAGGTATGGATAAGATACGGAAAAGATATGGATAAAATGTTTATACTTGAATATGGATTCCCAAGATGAGGATAAGATTTTTTTGGATTAGCAAGTTGAGTTAAAACTCATACTTTTTGACCTTTTATAGATATTTGATATGTAGAAGATTGAGGATAATTTTTAGGTTTCTATCTTGGTACTTTATAAATATGAGAGTTTTATTGAGGAGCTGAGAGGACAATTTTTCATTATACAGTTATCATATTAGATTTTCTTTAGAGAAGAGAAATATTGAAATCTCCACAGTAAGGTTTAGATCCTATAATTGTATTATAACAGTGCTTTTTGTAGATTAAAATATTGGTTTGATAATTTGGAGTCTGGGATTTTAACCTAAATTTTTTTTCCTCATGTATATTGGTTCTTATTATATTTTTCTTATATTCTTCTATTCTTTTTTTTCCTTGTTCTTAAAGTATTAATTTAAATTTTTTATCTTGCTAAAATTTACATAGATCTCCAAACTACATTATCTTTCTTCTAAGGGTTAATGTTATGGGAAATCAATTATATCAATTTTTGATTTAATTACATAGTAGTATGTGCTTGTGTAAAGTAGTTAGAATCTAGATTAGAAAGATAAATAAGATACTAAAGGTGAATATTGATCTCAAAAGTATTTGTGTTTTCATCTTTTCCTTTTAATTGGTATCGAAGCAAAGCTCCATACTTTTCATGTGCATATATGTGATTTTCATCTACTTGCATGAGCTTACATATTGCCTACATGGTATTGGGTGTCAATAATTCATGGTGTTTTTAAGATCGTTGGTATTTATTCAATTATGATTTCTTGTCTTGGAAAGCTTGAGGGAATCTATTCTCAAGATATTGGCCAATTATTAATCCTTGTTTGAATGGAATTTTTCTAGTTGATATTTTTTTCAAGAGAAAATATATATTTTAAAGGATTGGAAAGATGGAGTGTTTTCGAATTAATCATTTGGATACTTTTAAAATGATTTTGATTTGTAGATCCTATTTGATAGTATGTCATAATCCTCATGCATCGAAGTCTTCTTACATTATATGGTCATGTGCAACAAAGTATTTATTTTGGGTGTTTTTTCTTGGCTCTTTGGTAATATGGAGAAACTTGGGCTGTCATGATTATGGCTTTATGTGCTTATATTGGGTTTTTGGCTTTAGTTCCTAGTATAGGAATGAAATATTTTGGAATAATCTATATCCATTGTATACTTGTACATGTTGGTGGTCGTGGAGTTGGCATAAAAAAGGGCTTAGATTTCTTGGACCTCATCTTCCTATGGTTGGTTCTAGTCACATGTCTTAGTTTCATGTTGGTTGGATATGAGGGTTTTATCCATTTTTGGTTAAAAAATACATGGTTATGCATATTCATGTTATTACATTGTTCTATTTTAACTATTATGGTGTTTCTCATATTTTTAGGTCTTTGAAATGATAAGTGGGTATGGATGTGCATGTGTTTCTATAATCAAAGTGGTTTTGTAAGTTTTCACATGATTAATCAAGTCTTGTAGTTTTGTAAATCTATAAATAAATTATTTTTTTAGATTAATGACTCCTTGGGGCTATTTTTTGATGCAAGATAGTTGCAAGTTTGCATGTTTGATTTATGCATGGTGTGCATAGGTTTTTAGCTTTCTCAATGAGGAAATGATGGCATATGTTTTACTACTATTTATTTATGGGGAAGATTCTATATTTAATATTTTATAAGATTTTGGAAAACATTTTTCCTCTCAAGGGTTTGTAATTTTTGTATCTTTTAAAAAATTTGTGGGTTTGTGATGATCTAAAAACTTCCACTATTTTTGATCAAATATGAGATGATCTAATTTTTACGATGTTTAAGTAGATCTATATTTACAAGGAGATGATTTTATAGTTTCTGTATGTGTTAATAAAAATATGTGGTTTGTAGATTTGTGGATAGATTGTCTTCAAACTATTGGACTTTTCTAGGATAATTTTTTTTCAAATTTGTAGGAATTCTCTATTAGTTCGTTGAATATGGTACTCAATTATATATTCATTTACAAAATCAAGTCTACAAGTGATTTGGTGTTTGATTCTTGAAATCTAGATGCTATCTTTGATATATTAGCTTTTCATATTACTAATGTGATAATAATTTTGTATATTTTATTGGTTATGCATCCATGAGTTATGTAATTTCATGACTACATAACCATTGGTTGTAGTAGGATGACTTAGAGGTGGACTGTCTATATTCATGATATTTTGTCAATGTTGATAAAAAATCTATTAGTTGGCCTCTCTTTTGGTCATTTGTGTATTGGTATGTTGTATTGAGATTCAAGAGAATGAATGTTTTTTAGTATATGAATAGTAATTTATGGGACTTGTAGCATGATGTTTATCTTCTTAACTTGGTGATCTTGTCTCTAGTTATTATTTTGTGTTTCTAATATTGCATGTGAAGTATTTGATTGCATTAGAGTCATGGAGAATCTTTGTTAAGGAGATGTTCTCATGATTCCTTTGAGATCTTAGAATCATATTTAAATTGGAACTTTGGAAATGATGTGGACTCATCACTTGGTGATGGATAATCTCCTAGAGTAGTTGTTTGTGTTATCTAGGAGGTGTTGAATCTTGTTGCAATGAGATTTATTTTTAAAAAAATAGTTTTCTTGTCAAGAGATTTTTATGTTCATTGGCCATGGAGAATTTTTGTGTCTTTGGTTAAGTTGTTGAGATTTTTACCTATTGCTAGTAGTGGTTTGGTTAGTTATCTTAATATTGAGAATATTGGTCATTTTCTTGATAGATTCATTAGAGTACAATGTTGCATTTAGATTTTAGTATGGTTTGATTAGTTGTAGATTCTCACAAATACTTGGAGAATTGGGTGAGGTAGTTTTTGAGATGGTCACTATTTGGATGTTTCAAAATAAATTCTAAGGAGATTTCACCTAGAGATGAATGCAAGTTCATGATAGAACTATATATGAGATTATTCTTGGAGTGAGTCATAATGACTTGGTTATCTTGGAGGAGCATTCTCACTCCCACTCTTGGTCTAATTGGAAGATAATCATCTAAAATTTATAGAACATTTTTTTTAGATACATTATGTTTTATACTTTTTATTCTCATAGAGATGGATCTTGAGCTATGAGTTCTAGTTCTAAAATGTTCATTTGAGGATTATTTGGTATTTTTATCTCCTCGGGTATATTTTTTTGACTTATAAGAATTTTAGGAGATGATATTGGGTTTATTCAAATTTTTGGAGTGGTTTTTAGTTTATTCTTCCTTGTTTAAACAACCTTACATCCATGTGGCACCTGATATTATATATATGTTATATTCAATCTAATGAGATTGAATATTTTGGGTGTCATTGAGGATTTTTCATTTGGGGTTTTGAAGGAGATCTTACTTGGCATAATTAAGTTCTTTGAGGTGTTGACAAAAGGACATGATTTTAATATTATTTGCATGTTGTCTCTTTGTTCTATGGATTATTTCGAGTGGTATTCTTCACATGATTCATTGTGGCATACTTGGGAGAGTTATAGTGACATGTTATTAGAGGCTATGCAGTAGTTTTTGTTGAATATATGGATCATTCAAATTGTTCTTTGTTACTACATGGTTGAATTATTAGCCAAATATTAGCATAAGTGTTGATTGGTAAACTTGTTATGTCATGATCTCTATTTTTGGATTTGCAATTACCGATGTAATGGGAGTTCTAGGATGTGTATGTTCTTCATTGAAAATTTTTGACACATGGAGCTTGTGATTGTAGTGTATGGGTTGGATATGTTGCAGGCATCAATTCTATTGATGTTTTATATAACTTTTGAGGTATTTATGATTGAATGGATTAACCTTTATTTTTGTTTCTATTTTAGTCATGTGCAATTGCTAGTTGGATGTTAAAAATTAGTCGTGGTTTTTTATCACTAATTTGGAACATTTATGCTAGATCTTGTTTTTAGAGAAATTTTTGTACTTTTTTTTCTTTTTTTTGTAATGGGTTTGAAGTTAGGTGCACTTGTACTTTTGCAAATCTTGTAAAAATAGTGAAGTTGTCATAATATCATGTATCCTTTATTATCCCTCGATTTTATTTGTGTTTTCTTTGGATTGGTGCACCCTCACCTTATCTTGTTCCTTTCCTTCCATACATTACATGTTGGAAGATTAAAGGAGTTCTTTTTGATATGGTATACATCTTGATGTTGTTACGAGAATATTCTTAGTGCATGAGAGCATGTTGGATAGTCATGTAGCTTTATAGATGGGTATAACGATGTTTTTTTTTGGCTTCTAGCAGTTGAAATCATGTCTCTATTAGCTCTTCAAAGGTGTTCAAAAAGTTATAAAATTTTGGGATTAAGGTGTCTCAAACTTTGAGTTCTAGCAATAATTATTTGATTATTACATTCATATCAATTTATTCTGATTGATTAGACTTCCTAAGTTGTCATTCACTTTGTTGGTCCTATTATTAAGATGACATCCTAAATGGAAAATGATGAGATATGACAAGGTCCTTATTTTTAGGAAGTGGGAACCCACTCCAGGAGGTCCTATTTTTTCGAAGGATGATTTCACATATTTCCATATTGGTGATAAAACTATTTTGGAAACTTCCTAAGTTGACTTGAAAGTCTTAGTATTTTTTATATCAAAACTAGAGAGGAATACAGGAACTTTTACCTTTATTTGCTTTAGGCCCCAAAGAGATGGATACAAATTTTTTTTTGAATATGGAAGCCTAATATGTGGATAAGGTTATTTTGGATTAGTATATTGAGTTAAATATCATGCTTTATGAGCTTTTAATAGATATATAATATGTAGAAGATTGAGGATGCTTTTAGGTGTCTATCTTGGTGCTATATAAATATGAGAGTTTCATTGAGAATTTGAGAGGATAATTTTTTGTTACAGTGTTATGCTATTATAATTCCTATAAATAGGAGTAATATGGGTATGTTCAAGATGATAATTGGCCAAAAATTGGTGATATGGAAGTGATATGATGGTCCATGTAGCTGATGACCTTGTTTTTACCCAAAATTGATGAAATGAAAAGGGTTTTTAAGGGAGATTCTTAGCTTTCCACCAATATAAATTATGCATTACTTTGAATTTAATAAATTATTATTATTAATTTTCTATTTCAATTATAACTAAAGTCTGGATTGACAAGTTGATTGAAAAATGTCTATAGCTTTAAAACAGTATCACATTTTTTGAATCTAAAACATGTGTAACATTCTATGCTTTTCATACTATAGGATTTTTAAAAAATAAAGTTGAATTTCATGAATTTTTGACAAAGTTAAAGTGGTTAGACATACAAGTTTTAATATTTTTTAAAAGTTGTAGTAAAAAATTGATAATTAATTATTTACTTTGAAAAAAATTACAAAAAAATATGCATCACATTCAGACATGATTCCTCTACTTATATCCAAGATATTATAATTTTATTATGGTTAAAGTGGTCAAACAGACACCTACTTCTTTTTTTCCCCCTGAAATTTAAGTACTACTGCATTGAAATTTCAAGTTTTCACCAAATAGATTTAAAAAATAAAAATAAATAAACCTAGTTCTTAAAGTATTAATTTAAATTTTTTATCTTGCTAAAATTTACATAGATCAACAAACTACATTATCTTTCTTCTAAGGGTTAATGTTATGGGAAATCAATTATATCAGTTTTTGATTTAATTACATAGTAGTATGTGCTTGTGCAAAGTAGTTGGAATCTAGATTAGAAAGATAAATAAGATACTAAAGGTGAATATTGATCTCAAAAGTATTTGTGTTTTCATCTTTTCCTTTGAATTGGTATCGAAGCAAAGCTCCATACTTTTCATGTGCATATATGTGATTTTCATCTACTTCCATGAGCTTACATATTGCCTACATGGTATCGGGTGTGAATAATTCATGGTGTTTAAGATCGTTGGTATTTCTTCAATTATGATTTCTTGTCTTGGAAAGCTTGAGGGAATCTATTCTCAAGATATTGGCCAATTATTAATCCTTGTTTGAATGGAATTTTTCTAGTTGATATTTTTTTCAAGAGAAAATATATATTTTATAGGATTGGAAAGATGGAGTGTTTTGGAATTAATCATTTGGATACTTTTAAAATGATTTTGATTTGTAGATCCTATTTGATAGTATGTCATAATCCTCATGCATGGAAGTCTTCTTACATTATATGGTCATGTGCAACAAAGTATTTATTTTGGGTGTTTTTTCTTGGCTCTTTGGTCATATGGAGAAACTTGGGCTGTCATGATTATGGCTTTATGTGCTTATATTGGGTTTTTGGCTTTAGTTCCTAGTATAGGAATGAAATATTTTGGAATATCCTATATCCATTGTATACTTGTACATGTTGGTGGTCGTGGAGTTGGCATAAAAAAGGGCTTAGAGTTCTTGGACCTCATCTTCCTATGGTTGGTTCTAGTCACATGTCTTAGTTTCATGTTGGTTGGATATGAGGGTTTTATCCATTTTTGGTTAAAAAATACATGGTTATGCATATTCATGTTATTACATTGTTCTATTTTAACTATTATGGTGTTTCTCATATTTTTAGGTCTTTGAAATGATAAGTGGGTATGGATGTGCATGTGTTTCTATAATCAAAGTGGTTTTGTAAGTTTTCACATGATTAATCAAGTCTTGTAGTTTTGTAAATCTATAAATAAATTGTCTTTTTAGATTAATGACTCCTTGGGGCTATTTTTTGATGCAAGATAGTTGCAGGTTTGCATGTTTGATTTATGCATGGTGTGCATAGGTTTTTAGCTTTCTCAATGAGGAAATGATGGCATATGTTTTACTACTATTTATTTATGGGGAAGATTCTATATTTAATATTTTATAAGATTTTGGAAAACAGTTTTCCTCTGGAGGGTTTGTAATTTTTGTATCTTTTAAAAAATTTGTGGGTTTGTGATGATCTAAAAAATTCCACTATTTTTGATCAAATATGAGATGATCTAATTTTTACGATGTTTAAGTAGATCTATATTTACAAGAAGATGATTTTATAGTTTCTGTATGTGTTAATAAAAATATGTGGTTTGTAGATTTGTGGATAGATTGTGTTCAAACTATTGGACTTTTCTAGGATAATTTTTTTTCAAATTTGTAGGAATTCTCTATTAGTTCGTTGAATATGGTACTCAATTATATATTCATTTACAAAATCAAGTCTACAAGTGATTTTGTGTTTGATTCTTGAAATCTAGATGCTATCTTTGATATATTAGCTTTTCATATTACTAATGTGATAATAATTTTGTATATTTTATTGGTTATGCATCCATGAGTTATGTAATTTCATGACTACATAACCATTGGTTGTAGTAGGATGACTTAGAGGTGGATTGTCTATATCCATGATATTTTGTCAATGTTGATAAACAATCTATTAGTTGGCCTCTCTTTTGGTCATTTGTGTAACAATATGTTGTATTGAGATTCAAGAGAATGAATGTTTTTTAGTATATGAATAGTCATTTATGGGACTTGTAGCATGATGTTTATCTTCTTAACTTGGTGATCTTGTCTCTAGTTATTATTTTGTGTTTCTAATATTGCATGTGAAGTATTTGATTGCATTAGAGTCATGGAGAATATTTGTTAAGGAGATGTTCTCATGATTCCTTCGAGATCTTAGAATCATATTTAAATTGGAACTTTGGAAATGATGTGGACTCATCACTTTGTGATGGATAATCTCCTAGAGTAGTTGTTTGTGTTATCTAGGAGGCATTGAATCTTGTTGCAATGAGATTTATTTTTAAAAAATTAGTTTTTTTGTCAAGAGACTTTTATGTTCATTGGCCATGGAGAATTTTTGTGTCTTTGGTTAAGTTGTTGAGATTTTTACCTATTGCTAGTAGTGGTTTTGTTAGTTATCTTAATATTTAGAATATTGGTCATTTTCTTAATAGATTCATTAGACTAAAGTGTTGCATATAGATTTTAGTATGGTTTGATTAGTTGTAGATTCTCACAAATACTTGGAGAATTGGGTGAGGTAGTTTTTGAGATGGTCACTATTTGGATGTTTCAAAATAAATTCTAAGGAGATTTCACCTAGAGATGAATGCAAGTTCATGATATAACTATATATGAGATTATTCTTGGAGTGAGTCATAACATGACTTGGTTATCTTGGAGGAGCATTCTCATTCCCACTCTTGGTCTAATTGGAAGATAATGATCTAAAATTTATAGAACATTTTTTTTTAGATACATTATGTTTTATACTTTTTCTTCTCATAGAGATGGATCTTGAGCTATGATTTCTAGTTCTAAAAGGTTCATTTGCGGATTATTTGGTATTTTTATCTCCTCGGGTATATTTTTTTGACATATAAGAATTTTAGGAGGTGATATTGGGTTTATTCAAATTTTTGGAGTGGTTTTTAGTTCATTCTTCCTTGTTTAAACAAGCTTACATCCATGTGGCACTTGATATTATATATATGTTATATTCAATCTAATGAGATTGAATATTTTGGGTGTCATTGAGGATTTTTCATTTGGGGTTGTGAAGGAGATCTTACTTGGCATAAATAAGTTCTTTGTTGTGTTGACAAAAGGACATGATTTTAATATTATTTGCATGTTGTCTCTTTGTTCTATGGATTATTTCGAGTGGTATTCTTCACATGATTCATTGTGGCATACTTGGGAGAGTTATAGTGACATGTTATTAGAGGCTATGGAGTAGTTTTTGTTGAATATATGGATCATTCAAATTGTTCTTTGTTACTACATGTTTGAATTATTAGCCAAATATTAGCATAAGTGTTAATTGGTAAACTTGTTATGTAATGATCTCTATTTTTGGATTTGGCATTACCCACGTAATGGGAGTTCTAGGATGTGTATGTTCTTCATTGAAAATTTTTGACACATGGAGCTTGTGATTGTAGTGTGTGGGTTGGATATGTTGTTGGCATCAATTCTATTGATGTTTTATATAACTTTTGAGGTATTTATGATTGAATGGATTAACCTTTATTTTTGTTTCTATTTTAGTCATGTGCAATTGCTAGTTGGATGTTAAAAATTAGTCGTGGTTTTTTATCACTAATTTGGAACATTTATGCTAGATCTTGTTTTTAGAGAAATTTTTGTACTTTTTTTTCTTTTTTTTGTAATGGGTTTGAAGTTAGGTGCACTTGTACTTTTGCAAAACTTGTAAAAATAGTGAAGTTGTCATAATATCATGTATCCTTTATTATCCCTTGATTTTATTCGTGTTTTCTTTGGATTGGTGCACCCTCACCTTATCTTGTTCCTTTCCTTCCATACATTACATGTTGGAAGATTAAAGGAGTTCTTTTTGATATGGTATACATCTTGATGTTGTTACGGGAATATTCTTAGTGCATGAGAGCATGTTGGATAGTAATGTGACTTTATAGATGGGTATGACGATGGTTTTTTTTGGCTCCTAGCAGTTGAAATCATGTCTCTATTAGCTCTTCAAAGGTGTTCAAAAAGTTGTAAAATTTTGGGATTAAGGTGTCTCAAACTTTGAGTTCTAGCAATAATTATTTGATTATTACATTCATATCAATTTATTCTGATTGATTAGACTTCCTAAGTTGTCATTCACTTTGTTGGTCCTATTATTAAGATGACATCCTACATGGAAAATGATGAGATATGACAAGGTCCTTACCTTTAGGAAGTGGGAACCCACTCCAGGAGGTCCTATTTTTTAGAAGGATGATTTCACATATTTCCATAATGGTGATAAAACTATTTTGGAAACTTCCTAAGTTGACTTGAAAATCTTAGTATTTTTTATATCAAAACTAGAGAGGAATACATGAACTTTTACCTTTATTTGCTTTAGGCCCCAAAGATATGGATACAAATTTTTTCTTGAATATGGAAGCCTAATATGAGGATAAGGTTATTTTGGATTAGTATATTGAGTTAAATATCATGCTTTATGAGCTTTTTATAGATATCTAATATGTAGAAGATTGAGGATGCTTTTAGGTGTCTATCTTGGTGCTATATAAATATGAGAGTTTCATTGAGAATTTGAGAGGAGAATTTTTCGTTACAGAGTTATGCTATTATAATTCCTATAAATAAGAGTAATATGGGTATGTTCAAGATGATGATTGGCCAAAAATTGGTGATATGGAAGTGATATGATGGTCCATGTAGCTGACGACCTTTTTTTTACCCAAAATTGATGAAATGAAAAAGGTTTTTAAAGGATATTCTTAGCTTTCCACCAATATAAATTATGCATTACTTTGAATTTAATAAATAATTATTATTAATTTTCTATTTCAATTATAACTAAAGTCTGGATTGACAGGTTGATTGAAAAACATCTATAGCTTTAAAACAATATCACATTTTTTGAATCTAAAACATGTGTAACGTTCTATGCTTTTCATACTATAGGATTTTTAAAAAATAAAGTTGAATTTCATGAATTTTTGACAAAGTTAAGGTGGTTAGACATACAAGTTTTAATATTTTTTCGAAGTTGTAGTAAAAAATTGATAATTAATTATTTACTTTGAAAAAAATTACAAAAAAATATGCATCACATTGAGACATGAGTCCTCTACTTATATCCAAAATATTATAATTTTATTATGCTTAGAGTGGTCAAACAGACACCTACTTCTTTTTTTCCCCCTGAAATTTAAGTACTACTGCATTGAACTTTTAAATTTTCACCAAATAGATTCAAAAAATAAAAATAAATAAACCTAGTTCTTAAAGTATTAATTTAATTTTTTTATCTTGCTAAAATTTACATAGATCTACAAACTACATTATCTTTCTTCTAAGGGTTAATGTTAAGGGAAATCAATTATATCAATTTTTGATTTAATTACATAGTAGTATGTGCTTGTGTAAAGTAGTTGGAATCAAGATTAGAAAGATAAATAAGATACTAAAGGTCAATATTGATCTCAAAAGTCTTTGTGTTTTCATCTTTTCCTTTGAATTGGTATCAAAGCAAAGCTCCATACTTTTCATGTGCATATATGTGATTTTCATCTACTTGCATGAGCTTACATATTGCCTACATGGTATTGGGTGTGAATAATTCATGGTGTTTAAGATCGTTGGTATTTATTCAATTATGATTTCTTGTCTTGGAAAGCTTGAGGGAATCTATTCTCAAGATATTGGCCAATTATTAATCCTTGTTTGAATGGAATTTTTCTAGTTGATATTTTTTTCAAGAGAAAATATATATTTTAAAGGATTGGAAAGATGGAGTGTTTTGGAATTAATCATTTGGATACTTTTAAAATGATTTTGATTTGTAGATCCTATTTGATAGCATGTCATAATCCTCATGCATGGAAGTCTTCTTACATTATATGGTCATGTGCAACAAAGTATTTATTTTGGGTGTTTTTTCTTGGCTCTTTGGTCATATGGAGAAACTTGGGCTGTCATGATTATGGCTTTATGTGCTTATATTGGGTTTTTGGCTTTAGTTCCTAGTATAGGAATGAAATATTTTGGAATATCCTATATCCATTGTATACTTGTACATGTTGGTGGTCGTGGAGTTGGCATAAAAAAGGGCTTAGAGTTCTTGGACCTCATCTTCCTATGGTTGGTTCTAGTCACATGTCTTAGTTTCATGTTGGTTGGATATGAGGGTTTTATCCATTTTTGGTTAAAAAATACATGGTTATGCATATTCATGTTATTACATTGTTCTATTTTAACTATTATGGTGTTTCTCATATTTTTAGGTCTTTGAAATGATAAGTGGGTATGGATGTGCATGTGTTTCCATAATCAAAGTGGTTTTGTAAGTTTTCACATGATTAATCAAGTCTTGTAGTTTTGTAAATCTATAAATAAATTGTTTTTTTAGATTAATGACTCCTTGGGGCTATTTTTTGATGCAAGATAGTTGCAAGTTTGCATGTTTGATTTATGCATGGTGTGCATAGGTTTTTAGCTTTCTCAATGAGGAAATGATGGCATATGTTTTACTACTATTTATTTATGGGGAAGATTCTATATTTAATATTTTATAAGATTTTGGAAAACAATTTTCCTTTCGAGGGTTTGTAATTTTTGTATCTTTTAAAAAATTTGTGGGTTTGTGATGATCTAAAAAATTCCACTATTTTTGATCAAATATGAGATGATCTAATTTTTACGATGTTTAAGTAGATCTATATTTACAAGGAGATGATTTTATAGTTTTTGTATGTGTTAATAAAAATATGTGGTTTGTAGATTTGTGGATAGATTGTGTTCAAACTATTGGACTTTTCTAGGATAATTTTTTTTCAAATTTGTAGGAATTCTCTATTAGTTTCTTGAATATGGTACTCAATTATATATTCATTTACAACATCAAGTCTACAAGTGATTTTGTGTTTGATTCTTGAAATCTAGATGCTATCTTTGATATAATAGCTTTTCATATTACTAATGTGATAATAATTTTGTATATTTTATTGGTTATGCATCCATGAGTTATGTAATTTCATGACTACATAACCATTGGTTGTAGTAGGATGACTTAGAGGTGGATTGTCTATATCCATTATATTTTTTCAATGTTGATAAACAATCTATTAGTTGGCCTCTCTTTTGGTCATTTTTGTATTGGTATGTTGTATTGAGATTCAAGAGAATGAATGTTTTTTAGTATATGAATAGTCATTTATGGGACTTGTAGCATGATGTTTATCTTCTTAACTTGGGGATCTTGTCTCTAGTTATTATTTTGTGTTTCTAATATTGCATGTGAAGTATTTGATTGCATTAGAGTCATGGAGAATCTTTGTTAAGGAGATGTTCTCATGATTCCTTCGAGATCTTAGAATCATATTTAAATTGGAACTTTGGAAATAATGTGGACTCATCACTTGGTGATGGATAATCTCCTAGAGTAGTTGTTTGTGTTATCTAGGAGGCATTGAATCTTGTTGCAATGAGATTTATTTTTAAAAAAATAGTTTTCTTGTCCAGAGATTTTTATGTTCATTGGCCATGGAGAATTTTTGTGTCTTTGGTTAAGTTGTTGAGATTTTTACCTATTGCTAGTAGTGGTTTGGCTAGTTATCTTAATATTGAGAATATTGGTCATTTTCTTGATAGATTCATTAGAGTACAGTGTTGCATTTAGATTTTAGTATGGTTTGATTAGTTGTAGATTCTCACAAATACTTGGAGAATTGGGTGAGGTAGTTTTTGAGATGGTCACTATTTGGATGTTTCAAAATAAATTCTAAGGAGATTTCACCTAGAGATGAATGCATGTTCATGATAGAACTATATATGAGATTATTCTTGGAGTGAGTTATAATGACTTGGTTATCTTTGAGGAGAATTCTCATTCCCACTCTTGGTCTAATTGGAAGATAATCATCTAAAATTTATAGAACATTTTTTTTTAGATACATTATGTTTTATACTTTTTCTTCTCATAGAGATGGATCTTGAGCTATGATTTCTAGTTCTGAAAGGTTCATTTGAGGATTATTTGGTATTTTTATCTCCTCGGGTATATTTTTTTGACTTATAAGAATTTTAGGAGATGATATTGGGTTTATTGAAATTTTTGGAGTGGTTTTTAGTTCATTCTTCCTTGTTTAAACAAGCTTACATCCATGTGGCACTTGATATTATATATATGTTATATTCAATCTAATGAGATTGAATATTTTGGGTGTCATTGAGGATTTTTCATTTGGGGTTGTGAAGGAGATCTTACTTGGCATAATTAAGTTCTTTGAGGTGTTGACAAAAGGACATGATTTTAATATTATTTGCATGTTGTCTCTTTGTTCTATGGATTATTTCGAGTGGTATTCTTCACATGATTCATTGTGGCATACTTGGGAGAGTTATAGTGACATGTTATTAGAGGCTATGCAGTAGTTTTTGTTGAATATATGGATCATTCAAATTGTTCTTTGTTACTACATGGTTGAATTATTAGCCAAATATTAGCATAAGTGTTGATTGGTAAACTTGTTATGTCATGATCTCTATTTTTGGATTTGGCATTACCCATGTAATGGGAGTTCTAGGATGTGTATGTTCTTCATTGAAAATTTTAGACACATGGAGCTTGTGATTGTAGTGTATGGGTTGGATATGTTGCTGGCATCAATTCTATTGATGTTTTATATAACTTTTGAGGTATTTATGATTGAATGGATTAACCTTTATTTTTGTTTCTATTTTAGTCATGTGCAATTGCTAGTTGGATGTTAAAAATTAGTTGTGGTTTTTTATCACTAATTTGGAACATTTATGCTAGATCTTGTTTTTAGAGAAATTTTTGTACATTTTTTTTTTTTTTGTAATGGGTTTGAAGTTAGGTGCACTTGTACTTTTGCAAATCTTGTAAAAATAGTGAAGTTGTCATAATATAATGTATCCTTTATTATCCCTCATTTTATTCGTGTTTTCTTTGGATTGGTGCACCCTCACCTTATCTTGTTCCTTTCCTTCCATACATTACATGTTGGAAGATTAAATGAGTTCTTTTTGATATGGTATACATCTTGATGTTGTTACGGGAATATTCTTAGTGCATGAGAGCATGTTGGATAGTCATGTGGCTTTATAGATGGGTATGAGGATGTTTTTTTTTGGCTCCTAGCAGTTGAAATCATGTCTCTATTAGCTCTTCAAAGGTGTTCAAAAAGTTATAAAATTTTGGGATTAAGGTGTCTCAAACTTTGAGTTCTAGCAATAATTATTTGATTATTACATTCATATCAATTTATTCTGATTGATTAGACTTCCTAAGTTGTCATTCACTTTGTTGGTCCTATTATTAAGATGACATCCTACATGGAAAATGATGAGATATGACAAGGTCCTTACCTTTAGGAAGTGGGAACCCACTCCAGGAGGTCCTATTTTTTAGAAGGATGATTTCACATATTTCCATAATGGTGATAAAACTATTTTGGAAACTTCCTAAGTTGACTTGAAAATCTTAGTATTTTTTATATCAAAACTAGAGAGGAATACATGAACTTTTACCTTTATTTGCTTTAGGCCCCAAAGATATGGATACAAATTTTTTCTTGAATATGGAAGCCTAATATGAGGATAAGGTTATTTTGGATTAGTATATTGAGTTAAATATCATGCTTTATGAGCTTTTTATAGATATCTAATATGTAGAAGATTGAGGATGCTTTTAGGTGTCTATCTTGGTGCTATATAAATATGAGAGTTTCATTGAGAATTTGAGAGGAGAATTTTTCGTTACAGAGTTATGCTATTATAATTCCTATAAATAAGAGTAATATGGGTATGTTCAAGATGATGATTGGCCAAAAATTGGTGATATGGAAGTGATATGATGGTCCATGTAGCTGGCGACCTTGTTTTTACCCAAAATTGATGAAATGAAAAGGGTTTTTAAAGGAGATTCTTAGCTTTCCACCAATATAAATTATGCATTACTTTGAATTTAATAAATTATTATTATTAATTTTCTATTTCAATTATAACTAAAGTCTGGATTGACAGGTTGATTGAAAAACATCTATAGCTTTAAAACAATATCACATTTTTTGAATCTAAAACATGTGTAACATTCTATGCTTTTCATACTATAGGATTTTTAAATAATAAAGTTGAATTTCATGAATTTTTGACAAAGTTAAAGTGGTTAGACATACAAGTTTTAATATTTTTTAAAATTTGTAGTAAAAAATTTATAATTAATTATTTACTTTGAAAAAAATTACAAAAAAATATGCATCACATTGAGACATGAGTCCTCTACTTATATCCAAAATATTATAATTTTATTATGCTTAGAGTGGTCAAACAGACACCTACTTCTTTTTTTCCCCCTGAAATTTAAGTACTACTGCATTGAAATTTCAAATTTTCACCAAATAGATTTAAAAAATAAAAATAAATAAACCTAGTTCTTAAAGTATTAATTTAAAGTTTTTTCATGGCTCTTTGGTCATATGGAGAAACTTGCGTTGTCATGATTATGGCTTTATGTGCTTATATTGGGTTTTTGGCTTTAGTTCCTAGTATAGGAATGAAATATTTTGGAATATCCTATATCCATTGTATACTTGTACATGTTGGTGGTCGTGGAGTTGGCATGAAAAAGGGCTTAGAGTTCTTGGACCTCATCTTCCTATGGTTGGTTCTAGTCACATGTCTTAGTTTCTTGTTGGTTGGATATGAGGGTTTTATCCATTTTTGGTTAAAAAATACATGGTTATGCATATTCATGTTATTACATTGTTCTATTTTAACTATTATGGTGTTTCTCATATTTTTAGGTCTTTGAAATGATAAGTGGGTATGGATGTGCATGTGTTTCTATAATCAAAGTGGTTTTGTAAGTTTTCACATGATTAATCAAGTCTTGTAGTTTTGTAAATCTATAAATAATTTTTTTTTTAGATTAATGACTCCTTGAGGCTATTTTTTGATGCAAGATAGTTGCAAGTTTGCATGTTTGATTTATGCATCATGTGCATAGGTTTTTAGCTTTCTCAATGAGGAAATGATGGCATATGTTTTACTACTATTTATTTATGGGGAAGTTTCTATATTTAATATTTTATAAGATTTTGGAAAACATTTTTCCTCTCAAGGGTTTGTAATTTTTGTATCTTTTAAAAAATTTGTGGGTTTGTGATGATCTAATTTTTATGATGTTTAAGTAGATCTATATTTACAAGGAGATGATTTTATAGTTTATGTATGTGTTAATAAAAATATGTGGTTTGTAGATTTGTGGATAGATTGTGTTCAAACTATTGGACTTTTCTAGGATAATTTTTTTCAAATTTGTAGGAATTCTCTATTAGTTCCTTGAATATGGTGCTCAATTATATATTCATTTACAAAATCAAGTCTACAAGTGATTTGGTGTTTGATTCTTGAAATCTAGATGCTATCTTTGATATATTAGCTTTTCATATTACTAATGTGATAAGAATTTTTTATATTTTATTGGGTATGCATCCATGAGTTATGTAATTTCATGACTACATAACCATTGGTTGTAGTAGGATGACTTAGAGGTGGACTGTCTATATCCATGATATTTTGTCAATGTTGATAAAAAATCTATTAGTTGGCCTCTCTTTTGGTCATTTGTGTATTGGTATGTTGTATTTAGATTCAAGAGAATGAATGTTTTTTAGTATATCAATAGTCATTTATGGGACTTGTAGTATGATGTTTATCTTCTTAACTTGGTGATCTTGTCTCTGGTTATTATTTTGTGTTTCTAATATTGCATGTGAAGTATTTGATTGCATTAGAGTCATGTAGAATCTTTGTTAAGGAGATGTTCTCATGATTCCTTCGACATCTTAGAATCATATTTAAATTGGAACTTTGGAAATGATGTGGACTCATCACTTGGTGATGGATAATCTCCTAGAGTAGTTGTTTGTGTTATCTAGGAGGCATTGAATCTTGTTGCAATGAGATTTATTTTTAAAAAAATAGTTTTCTTGTCAAGAGATATTTATGTTCATTGGCCATGGAGAATTTTTGTGTCTTTGGTTAAGTTGTTGAGATTTTTACCTATTCCTAGTAGTGGTTTGGTTAGTTATCTTAATATTGAGAATATTGGTCATTTTCTTGATAGATTCATTAGAGTACAGTGTTGCATTTAGATTTTAGTATGGTTTGATTAGTTGTAGATTCTCACAAATACTTGGAGAATTGAGTGAGGTAGTTTTTGAGATTGTCACTATTTGGATGTTTCAAAATAAATTCTAAGGAGATTTCACCTAGAGATGAATGCAAGTTCATGATAGAACTATATATGAGATTATTCTTCGAGTGAGTCATAATGACTTGGTTATCTTGGAGGAGCATTCTCATTGCCACTCTTGGTCTAATTGGAAGATAATCATCTAAAATTTATAGAACATTTTTTTTTAGATACATTATGTTTTATACTTTTTCTTCTCATAGAGATGGATCTTGAGCTATGCTTTCTAGTTCTAAAAGGTTAATTTGAGGATTATTTGGTATTTTTATCTCCTCGGGTATATTTTTTTGACTTATAAGAATTTTAGGTGACGATATTAGGTTTATTCAAATTTTTGGAGTGGTTTTTAGTTCATTCTTCCTTGTTTAAACAAGCTTACATCCATGTGGCACTTGATATTATATATATGTTATATTTAATCTAATGAGATTGAATATTTTGGGTGTCATTGAGGATTTTTCATTTGGGGTTGTGAAGGAGATCTTACTTGGCATAATTAAGTTCTTTGAGGTGTTGACAAAAGGACATGATTTTACTATTATTTGCATGTTGTCTCTTTGTTCTATGGATTATTTCGAGTGGTATTCTTCACATGATTCATTGTGGCATACTTGGGAGAGTTATAGTGACATGTTATTAGAGGCTATGCAGTAGTTTTTGTTGAATATATGGATCATTCAAATTGTTCTTTGTTACTACATGGTTGAATTATTAGCCAAATATTAGCATAAGTGTTGATTGGTAAACTTGTTATGTCATGATCTCTATTTTTGGGTTTGGCATTACCCATGTAATGGGAGTTCTAGGATGTGTATGATCTTCATTGAAAATTTTAGACACATGGAGCTTGTGATTGTAGTGAATGGGTTGGATATGTTGCTGGCATCAATTCTATTGATGTTTTATATAACTTTTGAGGTATTTATGATTGAATGGATTAACCTTTATTTTGGTTTCTATTTTAGTCATGTGCAATTGCTAGTTGGATGTTAAAAATTAGTTGTGGTTTTTTATCACTAATTTGGAACATTTATGCTAGATCTTGTTTTTAGAGAAATTTTTGTACATTTTTTTTTTTTTTGTAATGGGTTTGAAGTTAGGTGCACTTGTACTTTTGCAAATCTTGTAAAAATAGTGAAGTTGTCATAATATAATGTATCCTTTATTATCCCTCGATTTTATTCGTGTTTTCTTTGGATTGGTGCACCCTCACCTTATCTTGTTCCTTTCCTTCCATACATTACATGTTGGAAGATTAAATGAGTTCTTTTTGATATGGTATACATCTTGATGTTGTTACGGGAATATTCTTAGTGCATGAGAGCATTTTGGATAGTCATGTGGCTTTATAGATGGGTATGAGGATGTTTTTTTTTGGCTCCTAGCAGTTGAAATCATGTCTCTATTAGCTCTTCAAAGGTGTTCAAAAAGTTATAAAATTTTGGGATTAAGGTGTCTCAAACTTTGAGTTCTAGCAATAATTATTTGATTATTACATTCATATCAATTTATTCTGATTGATTAGACTTCCTAAATTTTCATTCACTTTGTTGGTCCTATTATTAAGATGACATGCTACATGGAAAATGATGAGATATGACAAGGTATTTATTTTTAGGAAGTGGGAACCCACTCCAGGAGGTCCTATTTTTTAGAAGGATGATTTCACATATTTCCATATTGGTGATAAAACTATTTTGGAAACTTCCTAAGTTGACTTGAAAATCTTAGTATTTTTTATAGCAAAACTAGAGAGGAATACAGGAACTTTTACCTTTATTTGCTTTAGGCCCCAAAGAGATGGATACAAATTTTTTCTTGAATATGGAAGCCTAATATGAGGATAAGGTTATTTTGGATTAGTATATTGAGTTAAATATCATGCTTTATGAGCTTTTTATAGATATCTAATATGTAGAAGATTGAGGATGCTTTTAGGTGTCTATCTTGGTGCTATATAAATATGAGAGTTTCATTGAGAATTTGAGAGGAGAATTTTTTGTTACAGAGTTATGCTATTATAATTCCTATAAATAAGAGTAATATGGGTATGTTCAAGATGATGATTGGCCAAAAATTGGTGATATGGAAGTGATATGATGGTCCATGTAGCTGACGACCTTGTTTTTACCCAAAATTGATGAAATGAAAAGGGTTTTTAAAGGAGATTCTTAGCTTTCCACCAATATAAATTATGCATTACTTTGAATTTAATAAATAATTATTATTAATTTTCTATTTCAATTATAACTAAAGTCTGGATTGACAGGTTGATTGAAAAACATCTATAGCTTTAAAACAGTATCACATTTTTTGAATCTAAAACATGTGTAACATTCTATGCTTTTCATACTATAGGATTTTTAAAAAATAAAGTTGAATTTCATGAATTTTTGACAAAGTTAAGGTGGTTAGACATACAAGTTTTAATATTTTTTAAAATTTGTAGTAAAAAATTGATAATTAATTATTTACTTTGAAAAAAATTACAAAAAAATATGCATCACATTGAGACATGATTCCTCTACTTATATCCAAAATATTATAATTTTATTATGGTTAGAGTGGTCAAACAGACACCTAGTTCTTTTTTTCCCCCTGAAATTTAAGTACTACTGCATTGAAAATTCAAATTTTCACAAAATAGATTTAAAAAATAAAAATAAATAAACCTAGTAGTTTAGAAACTACATTCAATTTGATATAGATTCTATTCTTACATATTTTTGAAATAGTATAGATAACTTATTCAAATTTTTATGTCTAGTTGACTAACTCTAATTTTTCTAAATTTTTCACTAATTAAGGGTTTTTTTTTGCCATGATTATCAGGCTGCACATACCCATATGTAAATATTCATGTTAAATCTTAGAGCTTACACTTAATTTATATTATAATAGTGTTTGTTGAAGATTAATGCATTGGTTCAAATTTTTTAAGTGGAGTATTTTAATTAAAAGGGTTTTCTCAACATATATTAGTGCTTCTTCTCTTCTATGTTGTATTCTTCTGGGTTTTTACTTTCATGTTCTTAATGTGTTAACTTACATATTGTTATGGAGTTGAAATTTACTTAGATCTATAGATTAAATTATCTCTCCTCTAAGGGTTAATATGATGTAAAATCAATTATGTCGATTTTGACTTTAATAACATAGCAATATGTGCTTGTATCGAGTAATTAGAATTTGGTTTAAAAATAACTTTAAGGTACTAAAGGTGCATACTAGTTCTAAGAGGTCTTTATAGGTTCATTGTTCCCTTTAAAATATCATTTTTTTTCTAAAGAGTATATTGATCATATATATTTATATTATATATAAAATAATGTGTACATATCAATTTAATAGGCTCTTCATAGCTAGGTTTCCATTTAGTAGATTTTCCAAAACAACAAAATTTGGTCCCCTTTCAGCATATCCCAAATCATTCTTATTCAATTGATATAAATTATTAAAATAAATAGATATGTCACTTAATCAATTCCAGATAGATGATCACCACATGTCATCCTTTCATTCACTGACTAAGTGCTCCATAAATGTATGTCATCCTTGCTTTACTAGGCCACATAGTTAGCATTCATTTTCCCATCACCACCTTACTGGGTCCAACACAAAATGCTACCTTCTCATCACTCCATCAATAATTTTGGGTCCCACTGCCATGTATACCATAATGCATTCCCCATGAAATGCTACCATCTCATTCCTCCATCACTTATTCACAAAAAACTCAAACCTCATAACCTCTTGTTAGATATTACAAATTTTTGAAAATCCATGACTTTTCAACAACAAAGAGAACCTCAAAGTCGTTATTATGAAACTATGGAACCCCACGACTTAAATTAGAAAAACTTGGAACCTGAATGCTACCATCTCATTGCTCCATCACTAATTCACAAAAAATTGAACCTCAGAACCTCTTGTCAAAGGTTACAAATTTTTGAAAACTTGTGACTTGCCCACAACAAGGAGAACCTCAAAGCTGCTAAGTCGGGAGGTTATGAAACTTTGGAACCCTATGACTTATGTTAGAAAAACTTGGAACCCAATGACTTAAGTAACAAACCACTTCCTTCCAATGAAAATTTTATAAGACTAGTAACTTTGTCTTGTTGATATTCAACTATTTTTCTGACAATGCAGAGGCCCAAACACTAGTAGATTTTAGGAACCATTTACATTGAAGTCTCTTTGACATGTTGATAAAAGGATGGGGGCTCTTTTTAGTGGCAGTGGTAGCTTTCATCGAGACTAGATGTGCAATCTATTTGACAAGATGATTGAAGTCTCATTAGTGACATGAGTACTAGTTGGTGGGACTCTGAGTGAGTTTTCCTTGATAATATGATAGTATTTATCTTCTTCAGTGGGACCTTGTGACTTCAACAAGACTCTAAATCATGTCTCCTCGATGGGCGGATAGTGTTGATCAATGTAACTCACTATCTCGTGGTGCCTTGGTGTAACTTCCCCCAACACAAACCCTTTGAATATTTATCCAAAAATGCCAAAGTGTTTCATCAAGCCTTGCTATTCTATTTTTTTTGGATATGCTTGCATTTTAATTTCATCCAAAATCTCAACTTCATTACCCTAATAGCCCATACTTTCCAATTTATCTTCCATTCTATTTCCCTCCTGATAAGTGTGTGTTATGATAAAAGATTGAAAATTATCCAAAAACTCCCAAACTCTCTGCAAGATATATTTCAAACACCAACATTGAACTTTTTGTGCCTTACAAGCATTCACAATTATTAACGAGTCACCTTCAATGTGTAATTTCAAAATTCTTAGCTTCAAGGTGGCTTCCAAGCCTAGTAAAATTTATTAATCTTGAGCTACATTATGCATTCATACTAGAATTTGGAATGATCTTGTTACAATTACTTTCCCCACTGAGTTTCAAATACAAATCCCAACTCCTAAAACTACTAGATTGCCTCTAAAGGCACCATCAAAGTTAAGATTTATAAATTTAGAGGATGGATATTTCCATCTTACTTCTTTGCTCATCACCGTTCTCTTGCTTATTTGATGTAAGTTTCCTACAAAAGGAAATACAATGTTTCCCTGGATCTTCAAGAAAAAATTATCCCAACTTGTATAGACAGAAGAAGTGTTCTTGAATTTCAGAACATATATGTTAACTACCTCTGAGACTGCCTTTTCAATTTTACCTTTGAAAACCTCTATCGAAGGAGAAATTTTCTTGAAGATACGTAAATTATGTTCGCACTATATATTCCAAACTACAAGAGATGGGATAACCTTCCAAATTGGTGCAAAAAGGAAGATTTAAACAAAAATGGTTAGCTCTAAAACATGTCCCAAATTGTGTTTGGAAAAGGAATATATAGATTCAATTTTCCCTTTATGAATATCTAATACTCTTGTGCAAAGGTGAATTATATTAAAATATGATCCACATTCTCCAATTTTTCATCACATAGTGGACATTTAAAGGGATCACCTATCTTCAATTTTGTTAAAAGGTCACTTGTTAAGATCTAATTTCTCAATTCCAACCATGCAAAACCCCCAGATTTTGTCAATATTTTATTACTCCAACTAAAAGAGTAAGCCATTTGAGCTACTGGTTGATTACTTTGCTAACTTAATGTTTGATAACCTTCCTTTACTATGTAACACCCCATTTTTTATGGATCCCACAATATCCTATCTTGTTTCCCCAAAAGAAACACTACTTCACTATCTAATACTTGTTGAAAAGATGCCACTTGCTATGCAAAAGTGATGCCCCAAAATAGTGTTTCCAAATTATTAAATATAGTATTTCATTCATCACCTTATCTTATTATAATTTTGAGTTAATTTCTCTTTGATTAAAATTAATAATATAAAACTACTTTCCATCACATATCATCCAAATATGACAATGGAAACCAATAATTTATAGTGATCTTATTGATTTCTCTAGTTTCTATACAAATTCTCCATTGATCATATGGTTTTGTTTATTGTAATATAATTATCATATGGCTCAAAATTTATATGATTAAACCTTTCTTCATCTTGTGTACTTTTCAATTTAATTCTTAATTCTCTATAAATTTCATCCTATGCATTACCTTATTTGGAAAATTAACTCCTAATATTAGGTCCATGTGATTACTGACACTTATTATTTGGGGTAATTATTATAACATGTTATCTATTATCATGTTCCTTTGTACTATAAATAGTTTTGAAAATTCCTTTCATGATACCTTCTTTATATCTCTAATGGTGCTTTCCTTCCTTATAGTTCTACATATCTTTAGAATGAATGCCTAAAACATATTTTCATTCTTCTAATTATTTAGTAATTTCCTCCTATCCATTTAATACATTGTGGAATTGCTAAAAAATATTTTCATCTATCCTTGAATGAGAATATTTTGTGCCTTACCAATATTATTAAAATATATGTATTTTCTCTCAATTCATGTGTAACACTTCAATCAAATTTCCACAAACTCTATAATACAAAATTACACACAACCATTAGTACTACATCACATAAAACTTTATCATGATACATACTTTTTCTTAATCCAACCAAGTATTTCTCTTTTACCAATAGATTATGTTCCATTTGAGAGCAAGAAATACTATTAGGTCTAGGGTGCACTGACCTCTCCAAGTTCATTTTATCAACCATTTAATTTGATACTGGATTGTTAGCAATATAAAATAAATTTAACCATAAATTATCAACTCTTATCATGAAAAGTTTTCTCTTTCTCTCTAACCCATCCCTAATTTTTTATTCAATCCTTTAATCTTCTCATCAACATATATAATTCTTAATGACAAGATTTTATATTAAGGAAAACAATTTAATGGAGCGAAATTCTACAGGATATGTGTGAAGCCCTGGGGAAGTCCGAAGTCGAGAATATGACAGGCGCGATGATTCTAGGGCATCAAACGGAGAGGAAGAATAGGTGAATGCAAGGTTGGGAAAGCCATGTGATGCCCCTTGCCATAAGACCTTCTTACCTATAGATCTATCCATGGAAGCCTGGGAAGAAAATGATATGCTTGAAGAGTTAGCATTCATCTGTAAAGTGGCTAGTTGAAGATTCGAGTGCAGAAAAATCAAGAACTGGATTGAGGGGGTTTGGAAAGATGTGGAGATAATCAAATTTCTACCAAAGAGATTTTTTGTTCTGGTTTTTCTTTCTAAGGAGGCCAGAAACACTGTCCTGGAGAGAGGGCTATGGAAGATCGATGGACATCCTCTTTACATTCAAAAATGGTGCACTAACTTTAACGTTGCTAAGTAGGAACCTTATGAAAAGCCCATTTGGATATGCATGTACAATTTACCAATGGAGTACTAGGCTGAGGATTGTTTGGTTAAGATCAGGTGCTCACTTGGCACGCTGGTAAATGCTGATATTGACATAATCGAAAGCGATACTTACATCTATGCCAGATTGCAAATTGCTATCGTATGCAAGGTTTCGAAAGAAATACTATTATGCATGCAGGGAGAGTATTGGATTCAGGTTGTAGAGGTCGAGGAATATAAGTTTTTCTGCTCAAGGTGCCATAGGAGAGATCATGGCCCAACAGGGGTTCCCACTCCGGCTCATATGTGAACAACCTTGAACAAGGATCAAAGTGACTTCGAGGTTGATTTAAAAATAAACAATACCAATATTATCTCCTAGGCTGCTTCTCCCCTAGCCTCATCTCCTGGGGTGCACATGGCCCCTCCATCCAAAGAAAAATTAGCATACTCCAGACTTGCTATTGTCCCTTTTGTGCCCAGTGGTGAGGATGTTTGGGATGGCTATGATGATTCAAACCCGAATGGGGTATTCTCTGAAGCAGATATTTTGGACATTATTGAACCCCGATGTCTGAGCCAATCGACTCCTTCTTGTCTAGGGAATTCGAAGAAAAATAGGGGAAGAAAATCCAACAAACAAAAGAGGGATGAGGAGGCCAGGGAGAAGGGATACCAGAGCATCAAGAATTTCCTGTCATCCAAGGGAGCGGAGTCCTCCCTTGGACAACAATGAAGTTCTTAACATGGAACGTTAGGGGCCTATCAGCCCTTGACAAGAGATGCTTGGTTAAGCATCATTTAGATAGAATGAAGGCTGACACTATCCTACTTCAGGAGACAAAGATTGACTCTCTTGTTGGCAAGAAGTTTGTTCAATACTGTAAAATATGGAAAGGAATCTTCTATGACTCTATGGGTATTGCTGGGGGATTGGGTGTCCTCTAGGCACCTAACTCAGTGGATATAAAGTTGTTGGAGGCTCGACCCAATTGGATGTTATGTTGGGTTACTTGTTGGTTGAATGGCCTTGGCTTTCCTCTAATTAACGTGTATGGGCTAATAAGAACGAATGAGAAGTTGAGAACCTGGAATGAAATCAAGGACTAGGTAGCAAAAGTTGGTGGTGATTTGGCTATACTGGGAGGGGATTTCAATGCTATTTTGAATTTAAAAAAAAGAGTGGTGGATTGTAGAAATTCAACAGGGTGATGGAAGACTTCTGGGATTTTGTCTCATATCTATCAATTTTTGATTGCATACCAAGTAATGGTGCATACACATGGACTAATAGGTGTTTGGTTTACACTAATATTTTTGAGCGTTTGGATCACTTTTCCCTTGGCATTGGCTGGTGGGGTGATGAGTCCTGCTGCTCTACTTCTATCTCCCCTATAGCTATATCAGATCACTTCTCGGTGCTTTTGGAGCTTACCTTAAGTGAGAGACCATCCAAGGGATTCTTCAAGTTCGAATCAATGTGGTGGCAGGAGGCGAATCTGTTGGAGAATTTGGAAACTTGGTGGTGGGAGAGAATAAATTATGGGGGTTTAGCAAGCTTTCATCTCCACAAAAGGTTGGGTTACATCAAAACCAAGTTGAAAAGTTGGAATAAAGAAAGTTTCAAAAATATTTTTATCGAGAAAGCCAAAGTAGAAGAAGAGCTGGAGCTGCTAAACGCACAAGTAATCTGGTTTGGAATGACTATAGAAGAATTTAAGAGAGAAAAAGTTCTAAAAGAATGGCATTCAGAGATTCTCGCCCAAGAGGAATTGTACTGGAAAGACAAAGCCTGTGAAACTTGGCTTAAAGACGGAGATGCGAATACAAAGCTTTTTCATGCTGCCACTCAGTCTAGAAGAGACCAAAACAGGATTGCCAATATTCAATTAGCTGATGGATCTATAGTTAGCGACATGGTGGGTTTGGAAAAGGAAGCAATTTGATTCTTTTTAGATTTGTTAGCAATCAAGACGGAAGTTGGGTCTTGGGATAAGGATTAATTGAACTACATCCCCAAGATTGTTGGGGACACTGACAACAAGATGCTATGTGCACCATTCACCATTGAAGAAGTCAAGGCTGCGGTCTTTGGATTAAACCCAGAAAAGGCATCGGGACCTAATGGGTTTCCCATCAAATTCTACCAAAAGTGCTAGAGTTTTGTGGGTCAGGATGTGTGGAAATTCAGAGAAGAATTCAAGAAAAAGTGGAAATTCATTAAAGATATCAACAATACGGTGGTTTCCTTGGTTCCCAAGAAATTGGATTGCTCTTCCTTTGTAGATTATCATCTGATTTCTCTATGCAATAGTGTGTACAAAATTCTGGAAAAATCCATGGCAAGCAGGTTAAAGTTGGTGATGGGGTCAATAATCTCGGTGGAGAAAAACGGGTTCACACCTGGAAGGGAGATAATTGACAGCATAATCACTACTGCGGAGGTAGTTCACTCGATCACCTCAAAAAGAATGAAGAGCATGGTAATAAAATTGGACATCAGTAAGGCATATGATCGGGTCCACTGCTATTTTCTATTGGCTATATTGGGAAGATTCGGTTTTTCCCTTGAATGGATTGAAATGATTAGCTAGTGCATCTCCTCTCCCCAATATTCCATTCTTGTCAACAGATCGATGTGTGGTTTCTTCAATGCTACCAATGGCCTGTGGCAGGGTGATCCTCTATCCTCTTTTCTCTTTGTCATTATGGCTAAGGCCATGGGGCATCACTTCAGAAGATTAAGAGATACACAAGTTTGGCATGGAATCTAGGTGGCAGATGGAGTTGAGAACATCACTCACAACCAATTTGCTAACGACACCACACTTTTTGTGGAAGCTTCGTTGAGGGAGGCTGAGGTAATTAAAGATTCCTTGGACAAATATATTGCTACTTCGGGTTAAATACTGAACAAGGAAAAGTCTGAAATATATTTCTTCAACACTAAGATGTCGATACAAAGGAAAATTTCACGGCTCCTTGGCTTTTCGATTGGCCTTCTCCCTTCTAAGCACTTGAAGGCACCCTTATTTCATGGCATGTGAAAATCTTCATATTGGGAGGATGTACTTAATTGATGTAGATTGAAGAAAGAATCATGGAAATGTAAGTGGTTATCACTCACTGGAAGAATACAAATGATCAAATCTATTTTTGGCATCTATGCCAATATTCGTCATGTCTTGCTTTAAAATTCCTGCCAAAGCTTGTGCAAGTCTTGAGAGCCTTTTGAAGAAGTTTTTGTGGGAAGGCACTAAGGAGGTGAAGAGGATTCCATTAATCAGTTGGGAAACCACTTACTTGCACAAAGACAATGGGGGTCTGGGCTTCGAAGAATGGAGCTTTTGAATAATGCATTGGGGGCCAAGCTCAGTTGGAAAATCTATAGAGAACCCGATAGACTTTGGTGCATAATCATTTGTGGCAAGTACCTTGATAATGCTGATCCCACTTGAATCTTGACACTAGCTAATACTGAAGGTGGTTCGGCTATCTAGAGATTCATATGGCAGAGTAGGGGGTTGATAACTGATCACATCTCATGGCGGATAGGGAATGGAAGATTGGCAAATTTCTGGTCCAATTCGTGGAATGGCCTCTAGTCACTTGACTTGTTATTTAATGCAAATAATTGGATTACAGTTGTGGCCCATAGTCATGGGCATAGAGTGGTGGACTGCGTCCATGATGGTGGTGATATTGAGATAGGTTGGATTGACTGCAATGAGTTCCACATCCCGGCTGAAGATAAAATCAAACTGAAAACCATTGTAAGTGAACAAAAAAATTTGTTAACTAAGGAGACAAATGAGATAATATGGTGTGGGCCACAATTAGGGGAATTCTTAGTGAAACTAGGTTATGAAATCTAGCATGTACAAAGTTCACTAGATGGATGGCTGTCTTGGCTATGTTGGAATTCATTTCTTCTTTTGAAAGTTGGCACCTTCTTATGGGTTGCACTACATAAAAGGATCCTAACTGGTGAAAGGCTTGTGAAATAAAAAATATATGGTCCCTCGATCTGCACGATTTGTTGGGTTGTAGAGGAAACTATGGATCACCTCCTTCTTACTTGCTCCTTTGCTGCAACCTACTAGGATTGGTTAATGCAGTCCCTAAGCTGGTTTGGTCCTAGACAACATGATTTAAAGGACTTCCTGTGGAGCTAGCCGAAGCCTTTTGGTTGTGATTTATGGAGTGATATCTGGTTGATTGCTCCCTCTATGCTTGTATGGCATTTTTGGAAGGAAATAAATTGTAGAGTGTTCAATGATAAGAGTCTTGAAGCTCCTCAATTAGTTAATAGTTTGGAAGCTTGCATCTATGAAGTAACAAATGCCAAATGCCACTCAAGGAAAGACTCAAAGGTTACTGCCTGGGATAGTGCATTGAGAAAGAAGTGGGAGCTTCTAAAGCCACCTGCGATGGTGGGAGCTCAAAATTCCAAGAAAAGAGGTGATGCATGATGGTTGAATCCGAGGCCTGGTAGAGTAAAATTGAATTTTGACGGTGCATCGAAATGGAACACTGGCTCGGCTGGGTGTGGTGCCATCATAAGGAATGAAAATGGGGAATGTTTGTGGGAAATTTCTAAAGGAATTGGGGTGGGGAGGCCACCAACAACATGGTAGAGTTTGAAGCACTAGCCTGTAGAATTTCCCTATGCATTGAGAAAGGGTTTCACAAGATTGAAATTGAAGGCAACTCCTTGATCTACATCAATGTTGTCAAAAAAAACTTGGTATTGGATTGGAAATTAAAGGGTGTTCTCTCCAAAATACAACAGAGTTTAGCTGAACTGGCAGACATTTCAATCACACATGTATACCATGAAGCAAATATGGATGCCGATGTGCTAGCCAATATTGGTGTTTCCTTGGGAATATCTGAAGCTATTTATGGGGATAAGGTGCTTCTGGATAATCTCTTGAAGGCCATAAGGATGGACTCGATCAAAAATTCCAGTCAAGACTGAAATTAGGGTGTTGCCTCCTGCTTGCCTGTCATCCGCTATACTTGTATTGGAGCTTCCCGTTCACTGGCAAGATGTTATCTCAAGTTTGCACATGTTTCTCAAGCCTCGGTTTGGTTTAGTACTTTCCCAGTGAATGCTTATGGGCTGATTGTAATCTGTTTCTAATTAAATAAATCGGGAGTTGTCCCCTTAGGTAGCATTTACCTAAAAAAAAAAAAAAAACATATATAATTCTTATTTTAATTTATGATCTTTTATTGCACCTTCTTGGATTTGGTGACTTTGAAATTAATGGTATGCGTCATCTTCAAACTTGATATATGTTCCTTTAAAATTATTCCTATTTATTTTATTCTACCTTCTATTAACATAATCACCTATATTACATTGTTAGCAGCTAGTAGCATCAAGAAGGTTAATAGTTCGGTAGGTTAAATAACTATTTTAGTTAATAGCTAAATTACTTTCCTTCATCTACCTCTCTACTTTATCCTTTGTATAAATGTATTTGCATAATGATGAATAGAGAAATCAAGTTATTGAGTTCATTACCTCTATGATACCAATTAGTTCAATCATTTTGGTATAAATTTTTATTCTATTAGTTTAATTATTAACTACCACTACTCGAATCTATTGAAAATCATCTCTCATTACTACATTGAGATATATCTCTAAAATTCTCCTCTTTATCATCTCTACCTATATTGTAATCTTATTTCTTATTTCTTCTTTGTGGTCAAGGACACCTTAAAATATTCCTCTACTATACAGATATTAAACATGCTTAGCTCTTCCTAATTTGATCCTTTAGAACTACTAATATATCTTGCAACCCTATTAGATCCCCCCTGTACAAGTTGTGACTATATTTCCATCCCATGTACTTTTCATCTCAAATTGTATAATTCCCTTAATAACTCCAAATGATAATTTATGGGAATCAACATGGATTTTACATTCTTCACTATTTTATTTATTTTCCCCATACTAATTTTACCTTAAATTTAATTTTAACTATATTCATTTCCACAAAATAAAAACATCATCTTCTAATTTAGTCTTATTTATTTTACCCTATGAAGGCCATCTATATCTTCATATGAAAATTTTCTTCTTGACTTCTTAACCAACATATCAATTCATTAATGTTTCAACTACTAAAATAATTAGAAATATCTACCCTAGTATTTTTTTACCAATATTTTATATGGAATTGAACATTCTTTCTTTCTTTTCTTCTTATTTTATCAATTTTTATTTTATATGGATAGATTATTTTTCTTCCTTTCCTCTCATTAGTCATAAGGTTTTCTTTTTTCTTTTTTAATGTTCTTTGAAGCATCTATTTAGTTTTACATTTCCTTCATCATCTCCAATAAATTTTCCATCCTTCTAGAAATATTAACAATGCCTTGTCCCCTACATGGAGATATCTTGGATTTGATACAAACAACCTTAGATTGAAGATCCATATTTAGCCTCTCTAGTAAACTACATCTCCATCAATTATTAGTTTGCATGATTTCTATGGATTGTCTCAGTTCAATAGCATATTTAAATATAATAAATAAAGATACTCTGCCCATAAATTTCTTACAAGAAGAAACCATTATTGAATTCCTATACCTTGTAATAAAAAAATATTTTCTATCTAATAATCTCATGTTGGAAAACCTATGGTAGAAAATTTCCTCTTTATATGCCTTAATTTATAAATCAAATGTAACGACTCATTATAAATTCTATTCTCAATAATACTCAAACCTTTCACTCTAACATCATTTGATATAGTGATGGTAAAGTGGCCTAATGAAATATTCTCTAACTATATACCCAATAAATGTTTTTTTTTTAAATAACCTTTATTGATTTTTATTCATAAAATTATTATAATTTACTATAGGGGATCTTAAAATGCTAGATTTTGGCTATTTGATCATTACTAGAAACTTATATAACTTAGACGATATGGAAAGACATGCCCATGTTGAAAAATACATAAACTAACTTTTTTATTTCTACTAGAGTAATCATTATATGTGGTTGTGTAGTAGTTCATAGCCTCAAGTAATATCTTATTGAATAATAAAAAGGAACAAAACTTGAGGCTTAGTGAAACATGTAGTCAACAAAACATAACAAAAAATGGAGATGAGATCTTTAAAAATAGATGGGACGATGATAGGCTAGTGAATCTCAATGTAATTTATAACACACACTAAATCATAGGTCCAAAATATCCGATAGGTTCATTTACAACCAGAGGCTTCAAAAATTTATTGCAAAATATGAATAGTGTATTTGGATTTTTTATTATGCTCAAAAATAATTTGGAAGTTGATTGTAACTTAAATTGATTGAGATCACTTGAAATTTTAATGCAATTTTATATGTTTAGAATAAAACATACATTCCTAAATGTAAGGTCATTTTTATAGTTATCAAAAGATGAGGTAAGATATATAGTGACCAGTTGTGAATAGAATAAAAATGTAAAACTTGGAAAGTAAAAATAATGTATTGAGTGATGTAATATTTCTCTTACACCTTCAAATTTTCCTACATAAAGAAAATTTTAATTGAACTAATACTTGAAAAATAAAATTATTTTCAAGAAATTTGAAGCTATCAAGTATTGAGACTATAGTTATATATTTTTAAAATGTATAGCAATTTCTATCTTCCTATTTACATAATATTAAATTTATTTGTGTTAGAAATTTGTGAGTGTAGCTATTTTTATAATTAAGTGTTTGGAAACTAACAACTATACCTATTATGTATTTTTGTCATTTTCTCACATGAAAACTAGAAAAATGATCACATTCAATTTTTTTGAGTACTTACAATTGCTTAAAATTTTATGCTATCCATAATGCTTTTTATGCAAAACTAATTTCAATTTCAATTTGAAAGTATTATGTTCTAAAAATATTAGAGGTCCTAAGCACTTTTTAGCTTAAATTAATTGTCATTTATCGATATTCTCCCAAACTATTCTATAAGGGAAGCTTTGGAATAGGGTATGATGTCCATCAAATTTTAAGGATGAGAAAATTTTGCAAGATTTATAGTTGTAACTATGTTTGTAAAAAGAAATGAAAATGTTTAAATAAAAACAAATATAGACTATTTGATAAAATATCTCAAATAAATTTGGCCTCATACTATTACAAGACTACAAGATACACAAGTGAGTTTTTCAAGTGTATCTAGGAAACTTGGCCTATGAGGTCTACTGACTCTTTTCTACATCGGTATCATTAATTCTTCATGATTTGTTAATTTTATTTCCTATTACACAACTCTAGATTTTGTTGAATTTACAAATAATTCTATATTGTACTTTCATTGGAAGAGTAAGATGAGTGTTTATATTAAGTTTGTAGATGTAACTATAGGAAAAATCTTAGGTTAGTAGATTAGTACATAAGCATAATAACCCAAAGCAATAATGAACTACAATGGGAGAAAATAATATGAAAACAAGAAAAATATCACCCTAAGTCTTCAACCTCCATGATTGACCTCCATTCTACCTTCTCTATTTGCTACAATATGAAATTTTTCCTCAAATTTTGAGTGAGCAATATGTGACAATGCCAAGACAAAATCAAATGTTGAAGGACTTGAATGATAAAATGCAACACTATGCAACTATGAAACTAGTAAGCAAATCTAAACTATGACTAAAGTATGAAAAAATGCTAAATGAAATATATGAAAGATTCCTAAGACAAGAATGCATGAGATTGCAAGAGCATGAGGTGAAAAAATGAAAGTAAAATTTCCATTTTATAGAAAATGCAATTTTGGATGAATGGCCAAGATTGAATATTGACAAGTGCCCTAGAATCAACGGACAAGATTTAATATGACAACCCACAATTAGGGTTAGGGCAACATTAGGTCAAATTTGAAATGAGTGGACAAGATTCAATTTGAGAAAATCAAATCAAGGGACAAGATGACATGTGACAAAGAGATAAGAATGACATAGAAAAAGAGTTGGAAAATCAAATAATTTTAGAAATTACTTGATTTGTGGAGGAAAATGGCTATTTTGAATTAAAAATTAATTTAATTCAAAAGGTGGGGTCACATGATAGTAAACAATTAATTTGAATTATTTACTAAAATAAAAAGGTAGAAAATAATTAAATAAATTAAATAATTTATTTAATTATTAGAAGACATTTAGGAATTAATAACATATTTAAATAAATGAATAAAATTTATTTATTTAAATAATCAGAAAGAAATTGATGGAAAAAGATAATTAAATAAATTAAGAAATTTATTTAATTATAGAAAGAAAATAGACAATTAGTGACATATTAAATAAATAAATAAAATTTATTTATTTAAATAATCAAGAGGAATAAAAGGACATGAATTACTTAAATAGTTATGAATTATTTAATTAATAGTTGAAAGTGGACAACTAGACATAATTAAATAAATAAATTATGCTAAGAAGAATTATGGAGGAAATAGAATTTGTAGGCCTAGGTCATTTTTATGTGTCTACATTTTCCCCCTCTTTGTCATAATGTAGCCTATCACATTGTGACAAAGAAAATAAGTCAAAAAAATGCCCTAGTGAAAAATAAGATGAGGAAGAATGACAAGAGGATAGCGGTATGCCCCCTTGAGAGGACAAGTGGGTTCATGGAACATGAGTGTGCTCTCAAAATTGATGAGAAGAATAGAGGATGAAGGAATAGAAGAAATTCTATTGTGAAATATATGGATGACGACAATGTGGATTAGAGAAAATGTTAGAGGGGAAAAGAAGAAGGATGGGATGGGAAAGAAACCTTCAAAATTTTCCAAAGAACTAATAGATGTTGCTCGAATCATCATTGGGTAGTAAAAATGGCACAAATGGACAACAAACATCATGGTATGACATAGACCAAGGTGTGCAAGGTCATCCGCTTGCAAAATAGATAGTCATAAATAAGGAATGTCCTAACTCATACTAAGGTCCAAGTTACCCCAATCTTTTTGTCAAGACAATCCGAAGACAACAATCAAAGAAAAAAAAAATAGGTCATGGGACATCATCGCACCTCTAAATACTTAATGAGACATCCTTGAGGTAGCTAGTAACATGACAAAGAGACAAAATAGACCAGCAAAAATAGACAAAATAGAAAAAAGATAACACACAATAGACCAGAAAAATTAACAGTCATTCAATGTGTTTGCCAATATTTTCTTGTCGAAGATTGTTTTCATGACAATTTTATAGTTCAAAATTTTGACTATTTGATGATTCCTAAGGTCAAGAAGGACACATCCTAAAAAGAAAAATGAAATTTTGACAAGGTCCAATTCTAAGAAGGACACATCTTGGAGGGGACCAAAGAGTGACGAGATTGACATCGTTTTAGCAATTTGACTAATCTGACTAGACGATTGACTGGACTATGTTGTCTGAGTTTAACTTAATGACCGATTGGACTATAATTTCCATTTGATCATGACTTGAATGTGAACATTTCAATGAATTTCTTGTGTTTGAGTGTGACATTGTCTGACGAAATCTGACTATGCATGAGGAGATTGACATTGTCTGACTTGTTTGACCGATGTGACCTAATGTTTGACAAGATGGACATAGTCTAACTTATTTGATCAGTGCAACAATGTTTTCCTTATTTGACTAACGTGATGAATGTTGACTCATGATTTTGGGATTTTTGAGAGTTATCTGGATGTTCTTTGTGTTTTATAGATATTTTTATTTTTTTGGATTTTTTATGTTTACGATTTTTTTGGGATTTTTGACATTTTATGATTTTTTTTTCTTTTTTGAAATTTTATGATTTGTTGGATTTTTGAAATGTTTTGATTTTTTTTTAGCTTTTTGACATTTTATGATTTTTTTGGTTTTTTGAAATTTTATGTGTTTTTTGGTTTTTCGATATTTAATGATTTTTTTGGTTTTTTGACATTTTATGCATGTGAATGATGTTGAGGACAAACATGATTTTTCCCCTAGTCAAGTTGAATACCAATTGATAGGTGATGATGATGATGATGATGTTTGAAAATTAGATGGATTAGACTAGCTACAATTGGAATGACATCTGATCCAGACTAGATGGAATGATGAAGTATCCTTAGATCGTTTTGAAAAGGGAAGACCAAGACATGCGATAGGTATGAAAGGATGATAGGTGGCTCGAGTAAATGATAGGATTCATGAGACTGGATGGATTGTCATATGATCTTTAGGGACTATGTCACATAGGGATAATGATGCTATGAAAGTAATGACATGATGTTTCATGAATAGTGTATGACCAAAGGATAGACATGTCAAGAGTTTTCCCAAAGAATGATTTATGTCAAGATCAAGATTAGTGGGAAATGGATGGGAATGATATGGATTAAATGGATAGATGTAAATGTCATGAGGAAAGGCATGGGAAATGAGATGACTTGTCCCCTAGTGTTAAAGTCCACATAGATAATTTATTCCAAACACGATACCTATTTGCCAGGTTTTCATCATGGTACTTGTCGAGAGTGCCTATTTACCAAAGTTTTCACTATTAAATGAAATTTTTATCTTTACTATTTTTGTCATTTTCAATTTTTTTTTTGGTGTCACCAAGATGCCTGTTTTCCAGGTTTTCATCAAGGTGATGATTTTTTTGATTTTTCAATTTATTTTTGTATTTTTTATTTTTTGGATAGCCTTGATTCCTTAGATGACCACTAAATGTTCTAAATCCACTAATGGTGCCAATGTAGAGAGGGGTTTCATTATATGCCAATAATGACTTTTCTGAAGTAGTTGTCTCACTAGGATTATAGTGCTTGCTTACAACTGATTGATGTCATTATGATCCTTGTTGATACTAGAGTTAGACTTATCATAATAGCACATCGTGATAGAGTGTCATGAAAGTCCTTATGATAAAGAGTTGCCAAGATGCAATGGATTTGTGACATTGAATATTTTGGACTTTAGGCAAGATGTAGGAGTATGGTGGATGATGGTAGCCATGGTAGGATTTTTTGGATGTTTGGATGAATGACTTTTTATTTTCCAAACTTTTTATGTTGGATGGAAAATTTTGGGATGTTGATTGGCATAATGTTTGGAACTAACACTTTTATATGCCTTGCTTGATGACCATTTAAAAGGAGGTGGACATTTATTATATGTGGGAGTCCTCTTTTCTTGTGGCTCCACATTTTGATTGATTTTTGGATTTGAAATATTGTCTTTGCTTGATCCATTTTTCTTTGGGATCCATTT
The DNA here is from genome assembly GCA_007258455.2 of Sequoia sempervirens. NCBI lineage: Eukaryota > Viridiplantae > Streptophyta > Pinopsida > Cupressales > Cupressaceae > Sequoia > Sequoia sempervirens. Next base: position 690,373,313 of record VDFB02281492.1, read on the forward strand.
TAACTTCACTTATCTTGTTGTTTGATTCAATTTCCTTTGACATTTGATTTTGGAGTTTAGTTTTGTAATAATTGTCTTTTTGTTGGTTCTAAATGGAAGGTTTATTGTAGTGGTGTTTGATTGTGTAGATGGAAGGAGTGTTGGAAATAACCTTATGATAAGGACTACTCATGGCCCACATTTTTATGTTTCTATCTGATAAAGTTTCCCCCAATATCGAGCAAGTACTACTAACATCATTAGATTCTCTAACTCAAAAATAGCCAAGATCTTGATGTCTCTAATTTTCTTGAAACTGTATTGGTTCAAGAATTCCTTGCTCATGTATTCCTAGTCCTTTTCCTTGATATTACATGATCTAATAGATCTTTTTTGTAATGGGGTATTTTTTGTGTTGAAAACAAGATGCCAACCCATCATTGTGGAGATCATTACTTGGAATATTCTCGTCTACAAGAAATAATGCTCTGATAAAAGTAGATGAGCCTAATTGATAGGATGTCTTAACTTTATTGACATGTTGGACATATTTGGTTTGACTTTGTGAGATATTAGATTCAAATGATTCTATTGGTGCATCCAAATCGATGTTGAAACTATCTTTATGGTCATTGTTATAGAGTCCAATGAATTCAACTATACCTTGATCATTTGCAAATATGTCTAGAGTAGAAGACTCTTGTTTTTGAGGAAGATCATCTATGTGTCCCATGGAGGCAAGTGTCTCATTTTGGGAAATTTCAATATTTAGAGTTTGGATAGGGTTGTCATAAAGTGTTTGATGATGAATGGTGTAAAGGTCAAGGAGTGGATCATTTTGGACTTCTTGATCAATGGTATTGTCTTGGTCAAAGATGGGTTTATCTTGGATGTCCTGATGGGGAACATACTTTTGATCAAGGATAGGTGTGTTTTGGATGTCATTACTATTTTGAAAGACTACTTGAATGGCTGTAAAGATGGGGTCATTAGATGGATTACTTTGATCTTGACATGAAGGTGAAACTATGATGTCATGCTTTGAACATTCTTTTTGGCATGCCTCTTCAAATGTAGACAATGGAATGTTATTTTGGACACTGATAGAATTGTCATGACTAAATGTGTGTTGGGATGATGTGTCTTGGAAAGGATTAGTGGATGAAAGACTAGAATAGGGCATGAAGACTTGGACAGGGTTATTGGACAAAGGACTAGGATAAAATGGGGAAGTTTGGACTGAGTTAATGAATGGTGGACTAGGACATGACATGGATGTTTGGAAGGGATTAGTGGATGAAGCACTAGGATATAACATACATTTTTGTAAGGGATGAGTGGATAGTTGGTTTCCCTTGTCAAGAATAGGATAGGTGGACATTTTTTGAGGATTAATGACATGAATTGGATTGAGGGACTCTTGACAGTTAGGGTAGATGGTTGAATGAATAGGAATCATGGATTGATGGTAGGAAGGATATGTAGGTGATTGACTATTTTGTTGGGATTTGGATAGGATGAATTGTCTTTCGAAATCCATGGCTAGCTAGTATTGACCATTATGGAGAAACTAGTATTTAATTTATCTAGCAAGCATGCCAATGTGAATGAAAGACATGATGGTGGGGTGAAGTCCAAAAAATGATAATGCAAAGGTATGCAATAGTGACAATGTTGTCTAAAATGGGATGGAAAGTGATAATGAGGAATAGGAATAAATGATGGAAGACTAAAAAAATGTTTTAAGGTATGGAAATGGAAATTCAAAGATGCAATCAAGTTGGTAGACATTTAGGAAAGGTTAACTTACTATCCAAAGTTTGGTGAATGTCTCAATTTTGAGTGTCAAAGGACTGTGCATAGGACTAATTAGAATGATAAGGTGAGAAAGTGAGGTTTCCACACTAGACTTATGAGTTGGAAAGGTCTCACAAAAGGAAAATGACTTGAAAGAAGGATTTTGACTAATTCCAATGACAACCCACTCTTGAAGGAAATGATTTCACCAAGTATGGAAAGTTTCCCTCCTCTAAAGTTTGCAAAAAAAATGTGGTCCTAAGAATTTGTCTAGATGCTAAGGATGAATCCTAAGATGCAACCAATTTTTTTGCAAAGGTGGACCTATGGTGTAAGGTAAATACAAGAATAGAAAAATTTGAGAAAATCTTGTCTATTTTTGGACAAAGACCATAGCAAGAAGATGTCTAGAACATATTGAAAATGCTTGGTCTCAATTTTCTGACAGTGATAGTGATTTTTTTTCCAAGAAAATGTGTCATTTTGAGTTTTTCGATGTGTTGCAGTTTAGCAGATGCATCTCAGTTTTAGCAAATGCAGCTTTAAAGATAGAAAATGTGTTGCAGAAAGTGTCAAATGCATCACAAAATAGTGAATGTGTCTCAGGAAGTGTGTTACAAAAGAATGAGTATAGCAATTTTGGAAAAAATTATAAATTGTTTCAAGTTGAATAATTGGTTCCAGATCTATGAAAGATGTTTGTTTGTTTCAATTTCTTCAAAAAAAATCTGGTAAGCACAATATCTTAAATCTTTGAAAATTTGAAAGCATGCACAATGAAGACAAACAAGGACAATATTTACTAGATTCCACATGGGTTTCCTTGACTTCACCTATTCTTAGTGGATAGATCTAGAAGCTTGGCTACACAACCTCCCCCTTATAGTGCACTCACTTCTCATGTCAACCAAGCTTCCAACCCCCATAAATCTCCCATGGTAGGTTGATCACCTCTGCAAATAACTGCGAGAATGTGGATTCCTTCAAAATGACCATTGTTGCGCTAGCAAATAGATGGGATTTTGGCAACTACATACAGGTTTTTAGTTCGAGACTCCCATTCAAGTGGCCACACATGGGGAAAGATTAGCTCCGATAAGGAGGAACTCCATCCTAAAGAGGTTACACTCAATAGGGTTTTGGGGAGTTCACTTGTCCATGTGACACATCCACACTCATAATCCTAAGTTTTCCATTAGGATTCATATTTATATACCAGTCGAGGGTAGCTCAGAAAAAGAGCTCTATTACTAGTTTGAGTCACCTTGGGGTGAGTATTTTTTCCCAACAAGGAAGGTCCAATTCCTAGAATCAATAACCATTTCTCTTGCACCCAGGATCGCACAACTGCGCAAGGAGAGAGGATACTTTTATTATTGAATCGAGGTGACACAAAAATTGAAGAAACTTGTGAATTTTAATTAACAAAACTATAATATGAGGAAGACACTTAAGACACTTTGTTCTTTTTAAACTTTTAACTTGAAGTGTAAAAGAAAAAGTTCATTTTAAGCTTGTGACATGAGAATTCATGTTCATTTTAACCATATGAGTTTCAATGTATGATTGTGTTCATTTTAATCCCATGGCATGAGAATGCATGTAAATTTTAACCATATGAATGTGAAATGCAAGTTGTTGTTTATTGACTATTTGCTTAAGGAATTGAAAGTAAAATAAACAAAACAAGGCTAGACTCCTCACCACAAGCTAGAAACTAAAAATTAGTAACCTAAAAAACTCTAAGCTACCGAATGTAAAATAGAAATCTGGAAAAAAATTGTAAAATCTAAAAAGGAAATTTTACCAGTCAAATGCATCACTTTACAAAGAAAATGTGTCTTAGGTCTGTACACTGGAATTTACTAGTCAGATGCATTATTTTTCATATGTGGCTCAATCACAAATGTGGTGTAGGAAGCCACAAATGTGGTGCAGGAAACCACAAATGTGGTGTAGGAAACCACAAATGTAGTGTAGGAAGCCACAAATGCAATGTAGGAGGCTATGAATGTGGTGCAGCAAGCCATGAATGTGGTACATGAAGCCATGAATGTGGTGCAGGAAGCCACAAATGCATCATTATGGTTGTCAAATGCATTGCAACATAGCAAATGTGATGGAAAAATCTTAGGTTAGTAGATTAGTGCATAAACATAATAACCCAAAGCAATAATGAAGTACAAGTGAGGAAATAATATGAAAACAAGATATCACCCTAAGTCTTCAACCTACATGATTGACCTCCATTATACGTTCTTTATTTGCTACAATATGAAGTTTTCCCTCAGATTTTGTGTGAGCAATATGTGACAATGCCAAGACCAAAGCAAATGTTGAAGGATTTGAATGACAAAATGCAACACTATGCAACTATGCAACTAGCAAGCAAATCTAAACAATGACTAATGTATGCCAACATTCCAAATGAAAAATATGAAAGATTCCTAAGACAAGAATGCATGAGATTGCAAGAGCATGAGGTGACAAAATGAGAGAAAAAATGTCATTTTATAGAAAATGAAATTTTGGATGAATGGCGAAAATTGAATATTGACAAGTGCCCTAGAATCAATGGACAAAATTTAATATGACAACCCACAATTAGAGATAGAGCAACATTAGGTCAAATTTGAAATGAGTGGACAAGATTCAATTTGATAAAATCAAATCAAGGGACAAGATGACATGTGACAAAGTGATAATAATGGCATAGAAAAAGAGAGTTGAAAAATCAAATAATTTTAGAAATTGCTTGATTTATGGAAGAAAAGGGCTATTTTGAATTAAAAATTAATTTAATTCAAAAGGTGGGGTCACATGACAATACATAATTAATTTGAATTATTTACTAAAATGACAAGGTGGGCAATAATTAAATAAATTAAAGAATTTATTTAATTATAAGAAGACTTTTAGGAATTAATGATGTATTAAAATAAATAAATAAAATTTATCTATTTAAATAATCATGAAGAATTTCATGGAAAAAGATAATTGAATAAATTAAAAAAATTATTTAATCATGGAAAGATAGTAGAAAATTAGTGACCTACTAAATAAAATTTATTTATTTAAATAATCAAGAGGAATAAAAAGACATGAATTAATTAAATAGTTATAAATTATTTAATTAATAGTTGAAAGTGGACAACATGACATAATTAAATAAGTAAATTATGCTAAGAAGAATTATGGAGGAAATAGAACTTGCAAGCTTAGGTATTTTTTATGTGTCTACATTAGATTATATTTAAAATAACACAACACAACCAATTATCATTCAATACATAATTTATATATAACTTGGAGATATCTACAAAAAAATATAATATTTATTTTAGTTAAACTACTATATTGTGTCTTGAGAGCCCTAGATTCATTCTTTTATTGGTGTCAAAGGTGTTATTTATTGTGAATATTTATTTACTTACTAGAAATACCTACTTATTAAGGAGAATACACACTTGTAAGTAAACCCTTTAAAAATTTCCTTTTAGATCAAAGGAGAAAATATACCTCTTAAATTATTGGTTTCTCAATTCTTTATAGCTTTGCAAATTTTGAATATTTATCATATTGAATAAGAGACCATCATATGCAAGCCTTAGTGAATAACTGCAAGCCAATGAGATTTACAAACCTATTAATATAAATTGATATTTTATTACCACTATTTTGTCTAGAATGGTAGTAGCAAGAGGTACCTCAACAATTTTTCCTTTTTCTAGTTTCATGATATGCTTTTACTTGAATATATGTTTGAGCAAGCCTTTTTGATTGACTCTATCATTGGATAAGATTTATTTAAATTAACATATTTTTTTATTCTAAATTATCTTCTCATCAAGAATAAATGTGTGAATTCCTATGATATATCATTTTTTTAATCACTTTGGAGACTACATTGAAAATTTAATGCTAGTAAAAACTACTTGGATTATGCAATAACATTCGAAAAAATTATTTTTCACTATATTGAGCAACCATACATGTTTCCCAAATCTTGTACTAATCCTTAATTCACCTATCTACACAAGTGCTTGAACAAAGAAAATTTCTAGAATTTGAAGGCACAACCTTGGTTTCATAACTTACCTTGCCAATGTAGGTTGATTTCTAAAAATTACGAAAAAATAGTGTAATACTTTTATAGCATGAATTCCACATAATCAATACTTAGAATTTTGTGCATAAGACTAATGTTTATAAATAGTCTAAAACTAGTAAGATTACTAAATTTATAGTATAGTAACAAAGCCACACAATATCTTGCATGGCAATATTCCTCAACTACATTTATATTTTCTTATACAAAGTAGGTTAATACGGATTTCTTCAATATTTCTTGTATATGCTTTATCTATTGATGTTTCAAGTCACACTTAGTGATCCATCATTAGGAAGAGGAAAGTGAAGAGGTTAAGGGTGTAGACATGGCTTTACAGAGAGGAAGCCTTAACAAAAGGGTCCGGAGAACAATGATCATTGAATGTGATTTGAAACATTGATCAGAAAAAACATATACAACCAATTCAAAAACAATATTTATTTATAATAATTGTGACAAAACTTATACCAACCAAGAAGTAGATTTCTATACAACTCATTGCATTCGCATGCAATAAAAATTGATAAAAATTTCATAATGCATATAGCCATCATGTGACTCTAGCACATAGAATTGACATCAGATTTAGTTCCCAAAACATTAGGCATTGTAATAAAACATGCTATATATACATAATACATCCATTATTGGTATCTTCAACTATATACAATAAGCCCTAGAAGCTAAAGAAAGTGATAACAAATTTGGAACCAGGCACTCTTTACAAAGATGAATACATAACTAAGATAAGGAATAGATGAAACCAAGTTCAATAAAAATTTGTCCATATGATTTCCTCATTTTCAATCCACCCCTCATCGGGTTGATTTTCCCACTTAAGGAACGGCAGCCCTCCTTGACAGGCCTCCTGAAGAAATTCAATCTACTTTCCTCCAAAACATGGGGACTCATACAAACCCGCCTCCCACTCGAATAACTCCTCCATGCTTTCAAATGATTTAGGAGATTCCAGTTGAGTTCTGTGTTCACATACCTCTTCAAAAATGCTATCCAAAAAGACTGATGATTCACACAATAACTCGTGGGTTTTGTTCCTCTCAATCAAACTCAAGCTTAGGTTTTGTGACTCATTACTGAAATCCTGATCGGCTAAGAAACACTGCGGAGCGGCACCTTGAGGATTCAGTCCCAACTCTCTCTCCAAATTTTCCATATACTCATGAACTAATGCTTTAGGCACTTCAGGGGTAATCCACTTTCTTTCCTTACCATGATCTCTAATTGGAATTACCAAAGCTTCCTCATTGATCTTCTGATAGTAACAACTATAAGATTCACTTGTTCTTGATAGAGATTGAACAAAAGCATTCACCTTGTTCGTAGAGTTACCTATGCTAATGACATTGTTGGGAAAATTGAGCTTTTCCTTTTTTCCTCTGATCTTTTGAGCTTCACGATCATAGACAATTGCAGCCTCCTGGGGGGAGTTGTAAGTTCCCAGCCAAACTTTGATTCTCTTGATGGGGTCTCTTATCTCTGCAGCCCATTTTCCAGATGGAGGCTGCCTGAGCCCTTTGTACAAAGGACACGCCTTCCTCTTCTTCTCCTTTGCTTTATTTACCACACTTTTCTCCTCCTCTATCTGAAACCATTCCATAAGTCTCTAGAAGTAGTTTGTCAGCCACTCATTTTTCTGGGTATAAACTGTGATATTACACTCCCTCCACACATTTTCTCTTTGTAACGAAAGTCCACAAAACAGAGGATCTCTAGCTGTTTCAACCTAGAAAACAAGGGTTCATTTAAACCTGCAGACTCTCCCTTCCTCTCGGCATTAAGAACCAAGGTAGGGCCCATTGACAACTATCATCAATCATTGAAGGATTTTAAAACTCACTTATTAGCAACTTGTATGAAAGCTACATTAGGTTGCGAGTCTGTATTCTCTTTCACCTTCCACAAAATATTTTCTATGTGGGGCAATCTTTTGCAAGTTGCAATAATCAATCAAATAAGTTCACATCAATATTCCACTTGTGGAAACCAGTCATGCTGATACTCACAAACCATGGGTAAGCACATTGGTTTTTATATTTTATTATTTTTTTGAAGGAAAACAAACAAAACAAAACTTATCTAAACAATTATGTTTCTTTCCCCTTATGTAATACAGATGCATATATACTCTTTACCTTAATTTAAAATTTCTTTAGATCTGTCATATTTGATTTCATTCTAGAACTGATTTGTCGCTCTACCATCATGGTATCTCTTGGTTTCTTTTCCGTGGGGGGACATGAAGCAAAAATCCCACCTCTAGTGAACATTTGAGGGAAAAGCATAAAAACTAGGAGAGAACCAAATGGAAAATGGAATTTGTCTTTGAATATGGAGTTTACTGAGTCTCGAAGAAACTTAGGATCAATAGGCACCACTAGGGAGGTTGCGAGTTAGAAACTGAGCAGAATAATGAAATTATATAAGACTACAATGAATTTTGTGGTTTATTGGAAATTTTAGGAGATTATTTTTCCATTCTTGGTTGTTTAGAATAGCAATAATTGAACAAGGATTTAGTAATATAAGATATTGTAAAGTGTGATGATGAAGAGTTCATATCTTTTACTTATTAATTTTTTATTTTCCATACACACTTTGTTTTGGATTCATTTTTGATCAATTTGTTTTAAATGTAATGGTTAGTATGTATATTAACATATTTTTGTGTATTAGTTGGAGAAATAGTGTGAATTTATGTTTGCGCATTTTGAGAGTTTGATTGATTTATAATTTCATTTAATTATTATTTTTAGGCAGTTATGTAGACAAAGATTCAACACCAAACGTGTAAATTCAAATTTAAAAAGGAGCCAATCTAGTTTCAATTTGTCATTATAAGCAAACTTAAGTGCAAAAATATTCAAATTGTATGGTAGAGTGTTATATAAAGAGACAACCTATAGTTCATTTTGATCATCAAGTTATAGGTATTAAAACATTAGAGAATTATCATATGGCATCAATACTAGAATAGAATCAACATGACATTAACATTCATGACACTCTAGGCATATTACATGCTTGCTTGACATGTTCTCAATTATATTTCAAAAACAATTAAACTTGATCTAGAGGTTTGACCAAAGGAGAAGATCCTTGCCTATTAAACTTTGTAATGTGTTCCTGAACCCCATTGATCATTTATTATAAATTTAGACATTAAAGTGCATTCACAAATTTAAATTATAGAACCTACTAGATTCAATCCACATACAAATAAATTTTATGGATAATTTTATATTAATTGTGTGAAATAATTAGTCGATAGGCTATTTGTGTAAACTTTGGTCAGAATTTTCATCAACCTTCCAGGTTTTTTAGCCTTCTGCCAGTCATGAAAAGGGTCACAGATATTAAATTAACTTTGGTCAAAATTTTCGTTGGCCTCCTAGTTATTCGTCAACCTTCCCATTTTTTAAGCCTTTCGATAGCTGTGAAAAATGTGGCGGAGGCAGTTGTTGGCGCGCCTTGAAAATAGGGTGGCAGATTTCCTACTATGTGGATAGAGAAGGCCACTAAAATTAAACGTTGGTTTGCATCAACATTGATTGTTGTATGCTATTCATGTACTGGTGATGGTTGTAATAACACCTATCGTTTAACACCTTGGGGAACATAGCGAATGTCTATAAAATTTTTAATAAGGCATTGTTGGGTGTCATTTTTTTGCTATACCTACTATCAAAGTCATGAGCGAGGAGGGTAAGCCTCTGTGAGGGTGCAAGCTCGATCAAGCCTTGTGAAATTTCTATGAAGGTGGTTGGAGGTTATTTTGTGCTTTTTGTATGGGGTGATGGTTGCAAAAGAAAAAGAAAAGTGTCGCATGTGATAATTTTTTGCCCATTTTTTGCAAGAAAGCTAGCGGGAAAAGGTGCATAACAAAAAAACCCTTTGTAATATTGTTTCATTTATGGTTTGTGGTTTGTGGTAGGCTATACTGTTTGATTTCCGATAAAGTACTATTGATTGTTTCAAATTTTGATAAGTTGTTGAGAAAACACTATATAGTTTGTAAAAATGAATATTGTTTCATTTATGGTTCGTGTTTTGTGTCTATGGTTTTGCATGGGTTTGTTATTGTGAAATTTTGTGAGTTTCTCTTTATGGCTTCTATTTTCTGGCTATGTTTGCAATAGAGTAAAATTATTTAGGTTATGCAATTTTTTGCAGGCTTCGAGAAACAAGGTAGTCTAGAGAAAGCTAGTGGAAAGAGGTTTGTTTGAAGCAAGCAGGAGAGGTGCATATCAAAAAAACCCTTTGTGATATTGTTTCATTTGTGGTTCGCGGTTTGTGGCAGCCTATATTGTTTTATTTGCGATAAGGTATTGTTGATTGTTTCAAATTTTGATAAGGTGATGTTGAGAAAAAGACTATTATTTGTGAAAATGAATATTGTTTGGTTTAAGGTTCATGTTTTGTGGCAATGGTTGCAAGGGAATGAAATAGTTAATGTTATACAATTTATGTTTTGATTCCATTGGGCATTGTTGATTATTGTTCTTTGGCTTAGACTATATTGTTCTGTTGGGTTTGTTACTATCAATTTTTTGTGGGTTTCTCTTTATGGCTTTGTCATGCCCTAAATTTTAGTCAAGAAAACCCACATAATTTTTTTTAATTTAATTTTATTTTATTTTATTTTTGCAACTCACTAGTTAAATGCAATGCCCAAGATTTACACACAAGGTAAAAAAAAACAACTATATTATCTCTAACATGTTATTGTTTTGATTGCCGGTATTGGCATGGTGTGATGGTTTATAGGTGGCATTGTTGTTCTTGCCACGAAGGTTCAAACCCCGTTGGGGTGGTATTGTTGAAGGGTTATATCTATCCAGTTCATAGCTCTGGTCAAAAGCGTTTACCCCTTGAATAAAAATAAAAAATAAAAAATAAAATGTTATTGTTTTGATTGAACCAAAATTTACCCTCAACTAAGGGAAACACAAAACCACCTACTAACGACATGAATTTGAAATAATGCCGCCATACGAACAAGTTAGTGAAGGGGTCCAATGGTTGTAAAAATTGATCCTAATATTCACACTAGATACAAGATTAATTCTCTTAAATAATATATTATCATTTATTATTATTTATAACATTATAATTGAATTACCCATACTATTTTATTCATTAGTATAATTATTTACTTTAATAACGGTAATATCAATATCTATATCCTTATTATTTTTAGAGCTTAAAACTATCCACAAGATAATGATATTATTGATGAGATTAGAGTCTGAGCTAGATACGAATGCATCAAGGCTACTAATGCGATTTGACTGTTTATGATGCCTTTCAAATAATTGTGATGGATTAACGATATCAACCTCACCCTGATGGCATGCTCTACTTTGAAATGTAAGTATTATTTTTCCATTGTGAGATTAAATATCACTTGAGTGATGATATCATTTTTACTAACCTTAATGATATTATCATTATATTGACGCTGAAATAATAAGTTAAAAGTGCTTATTAACATTAAAACAAAAGTAGTTCCAATGTGAATCTCAAATCTAATTTATTTAACTTGAATAAATTTTATTGATGGATGATAATTTTACCTATAATACCCTTAAATTATCTCAATTTATACCTTTAAAAAAAAATTGACACTTAACAAAATTTAAATAAATAGAACATATAACAATATGAAAATAACTAAAATGCATTATAAATATACTCAAAAGAAAAAGCTATATATATACATATATATATATATATATATATATTTTATTTTTTTTATAATTTAAGAATATCACAAATAGGAGCCTTAAGTCTTTTAAGAATTCCATGATTACCTTTCTTTCCTTAAGGCTTAAGAACTGGTATATTTTAATATGTAAAGCTTGTTTATTTTTATTATTATGTCTTATCTCATTTTTAAACTGCAAACAAAGTAAACAACAGAAGAATTTATGGAGGCTTGGGTTTAGAGTGAGTTAGCCACCAAATCATCTATGACAAGAATAATGAATCGGGGCTACATATATTTATGAACTGTGATCGAATTAACAGAGCACTTGGGCACTAACAATTGTACGTTGATAAAAAAAACGTAAAGATAATATTTGTTTTCCAAAACTACCTTATACTCTGACAATGATATTTGTAATCCCTAGTAATCTCATATACGTGTTCCTTTATGCTTTACCTGCTGTGATACACAACTCTTCTGCTTGTCTTAATGGCTCATCCTCGACTGTTGCACCCTAAATACGACATGCCAACCCTAGGCTTTAGTGTGAAAAGACGTAAGGACGTCGAATACTTCCACTTTCTTACCTGCTCAATTCAAAAACAGGATGATAGGCTTCAGCCTTTGCTCACTAGTTAATGCGACCATCATCTTGTCAATATGATAAGCTTCGTTTGTCCACAATATTTATTACTAGCAACCAAAAGAGTGGTTGCAATCAGATGGTTGTTCGATACTGATTGCTCAACTAGTTATCTCCCATGGCATGATCAGCGCAGCAGTAAGTTGAAGTGACATTCTAGAAACCACCCCGTTTTGCACTGAAGATAGAGTACGATGATTTAGAGCTTTCAAGACTGCAGTATATCAATGAATTTTTTTGTTTTCATTCTATTTTTGGTGCTGCACCGAAGTTGAATCAAATATCAGTACAACAATGGTGAGGGCGGTAGTTTCTGGAAATGGATTGCATCCCAAAAAAGGGGTCACACAATGCGCATCTACTGTTCCCATCTATTATATCTTTTCTTTTTTTGTTTATAGCTTCACACAGTCCAAAAGGTCGCTAATAGAGCAGGATTGATTTGTTGAGTTGGGCGTGATAGGGTGCTATGAATGCAATTGCATTACCTTTTTATACTTGACAGGGCGATACCAGTTGCTACTATGGTGATAGGGCGAGAGTAGACTACAGATTCGAGTTTTTGAAGATATGCTTAATGCTTTCTCTGTTTGTTTCCTCCATAGACTGGTGCGAACTTCTCTCCCAATTTATTAAGTCGTGAAGATTTAGCTGGCGACAGTATGGAGGGGGAACGACTGTGTGCAACCCAAACACTCCACTGCATTTTCCATCCCAAGGCTCGATGCATTTAGTCATTTAAAATCTGGGTTTGTTTTATTAAAATTCTCTTTCTTTATATATGTTTAGAGATGGCAGTATTGAAACAACAGAAAATATTACATCTGAACAGGAGTGCATTCATACATCTCAATAATTAGTGCTATACGTAGTTGCATGTCTTACCTTTTATTGCACTTGCAGAGAATAGAGGTACATTAAGATTAATAACAAAGGTATAACCCCGTTATGTTCATTTTTACTATACTGAGAAAACTGAAAGTATGAGATGATCCACATTCTTTTCGAACTAGGGCAACTATTCTCCATTTTCATCCTAGATAACAGTACTTCATCTGCAATATGTTAAAATGAATCCACACGAGTAAATCTACAGCTGTGATGTGGATAGATTTTAGTGTGAAATTAAGTTCTCACGGAGGAATATGGCCTCAAATTTACTCAAGTTTGTAATTCCTAACGTTTACATAAGGAACAGTCTCAAGACAGGGAAGCCACAAGAACGTGCAAACACATTTCCACAAGCACACACTAGCACATATCGTAAATGTGAGTACTTTTGAAGATACACAACCTTTTATGAATTGAACAACTATCATTGGATGGGTCACATTTAGAGCCATGGATATTATTTTTACTTTAGTCCTAGTTTTAAGGATTCGTTTGGCACATAACTTCAATTCCTTCCAAATATTAGTTTGAGTAAAATACAACAGTGATACACAGTAAGAAGGAACTAGATCTGCACAATCTCACTTTTCTCCATTCCAACCAAACACTAAACCACTGATATTAGAGTAATATTTGAGAAGACAATGAACACCATGCTAACACATAAGACTTTCTCTACTACAATAATAATGGAAAATCTAAGAGTCCACATGCTCAAGAATAAACTCTTCCCTTTTTCCATTCTCTTCAATGTTACATAAAAACACTAGTTTTCCATATTATGAACAAATTTTACAAATACAATGGAAGGAACACATTTGAGTAGGGCTTGCTCTCCACCCTACCATAATGGCATCATGGAGCCTCGTGGGCTCTAGCCATACCCCTGAGCAAGGCTTTCTTTTAGCTCCAAAAAGATGAATGAAGCCTTTTCAAATTTTACAAAAAAAACAAAAAAAATGAGAATAACATAGCATCCAGTTACATTCATATAGCTTCTCCACTTACTATTTTTCAACCATGATCCATATGCAACATGTCAACTTCTTACAACAAGCAAACAAGGGAGAATGAAAGTAGAGGAAAACTTATCTATTTACTTAGCTGAGGGGATTGCATTCCTTCCTCCTCCTTTCCTCTCTAAGACAAGCTATCTTCATTACTACCTCCCCAGAGAGATCACTCCTCTCCTCTTCTCATCCTTACTTCCATCTCAACAAGAGTTCTCCAAAAGGAGAAGTGTGTGACATCCCTTTCCTCTTTTCCCTCTAAGTATATAGGCATTCAAATTGAATTCACTTGAATGAGAGAGAGACACTTGTCACTCTCTCATTTAATCTTTCAACACACATCCCGACAAGTTCTCACACATGTGTGAGACTTTTGGGGAGATGGGGAATGTACTATGACACTCTACCCAACAACCCTTACAAGGTGGCTTCGCACATGTGAGAGCTTTGATGCTCTCTCCAAGTTCATTAATAAACTTTGGGGAGTGTGGTGGGGAAGTGACAAGTCACTTCTCCCAACTCCCAATGGTCCCAATTCGTCACACCCTTTCAAGTGGACTTCTGAAGGGTCAAAACATGTCCCAAGGACAATGTGACATGTCCAAAAGGTCCCCCTCCCATAGGTATAGGCCTTAGGGGTCTATTTTTGCACTAATATCAAAACAATTGACCATACAACACCCTAAGAAGCCAACTTTGAAGGCCAATTCGAAATTCAAGACCTAGCTAAGGATTTGAAAACCCCAATAGATCTTACACTCTTAACCACATGACTATAATCAATAAGGATCCAAAAAAAAAAAACCTACACTAAGCCACCAATCATTAAAACCCTCCACTCAATTACAACATAAACAAAACCCTAATTACCTCCCAAGTCATAGGGTCAAAAATCAAAATTTCAAAAGATAGATATTTAACTTGGGTCTAGATTGTTCTCCCTTTGACCCTTGGGATTACTCTCATATGCATTTTTCCAAATACATGTTAGGTTAGAAATATAATAAATACCTGTTCAAAATATCAATAAGATCAATTCAATAGTTAGTAAATCATAGTACACATATATATTCATTTCCTTTCCCTATAAAAGATGGAAACCTTGAGCATTCATTTAAATAATAATAGAAACCTAACCTTAACTAAATTCTTTATTTACACTACTAAATTTACTCTTGGACACTCCTTCCTGTAATAAAATTTATCATTCAACTTGATGTCTAATTTATATAATTTTTTTCCTCCAATTATCCTACCTTAGATATACCTCTAATTGATTAGTCATCTTTTAACTTTACCTTGATGATTCTTGGCTAATGATCCTTCTAGAAACTTCTCCTTGATCTTCCAAAGTCCTGCTTTATTCCAACCTATTATCATTTCCCAAGTAACATAAAACTTATTAGCGAGATTCAAACTAGTATTAGATACACAAAATTTCTTGGCTCATATCGATCTAAGTGTATTCTCATATGATACTTGTTCGAGAATCTAAATATTATCTGCTTCACATTCATTCTTAACAGTTCTCCTATTTTCATTTAATGAAGAGAATTTGTCACAATAATCATTTACAATAGTTAATACTAAAATCAAAATATTAAACATAGAATTAGGTTAAATCATCAATTTATTAACCAACAAGAATAATTGAACTTATCAAGGTGACACACAAATTTACAGATAGGGTTGGGCCTCACATCTCCCTCCCCTTAGATTGGACTTCCTCCTGGAAGTCGTTAAGGTTTGGAATCCTAATTCCTGGTATGGAAACACACTTGACAAGTTAAATATACTAATTATCTTACCATAAAGGTACAAAACATTAATTCATCATTACATGTGTAGGGACACCACTCCCATAATCCAATCACCTAAATACTTAGAACATATATTTATTTATTTTTAGCATAAAACATTTATTCGATATACTCACAATATAACAAATACTAGTAGTCATCCATGCTATTAACATTCTTGATAAAAAAAAATATATCCAAACTCATTATCATCCTTGGATACCCTTCAAGGTTCCCTTTTTCATTACAAACATCACTCACGATGTTAGAAACTATTTTTGTTCCAATATCAATTCATGTCTCAAGGAATATTAAACTTGCATAATTTGTTGCTATCTTTATCACATAGTTCACAGGTACGACACATCACATTTACTTGCAATTTTCTCATGTACACACAACAATAACAAGGATGCTCTTCCCAATTGGGTGTGCCTATCCTCATACAACCACACAATTTACAACACAAGGCTCACACAATGGGGTTTATAAGGATGGATATTCTTGGATACCACTCGAGGCCCTTCTCTAAGGAATCTTCCATATAGATAAGAATAATCATAGAATGAGGGAAGAATGGATTAATGACCATCCCATACCGGTCCCATTCACAACCCCTTTTGATATAATTCCCCAACACATCTACTCCCCTATACGACCTACCAGGGAACCCCCCGGGATGTGGCAGTTTACAAATTCCACATTACACCACACATGCCAGCCAATTTGCAACCAAGGAGAAAGCCTCAAACTGAATAACACAAGATCAAAACCCAAAATCTCAATAAAACTCCCAAGAGGGAACTTATAAATTCAAGAGAAACAAAATAAAGATAAATTGTAGCTACATTGCAACCTTCCAATCATAATTCAAAGGCAAAATTAACCAAGTCCTTGAGGCAAATCAGACTATATAACAACTTCCAAATGGCTAAATAGCCCAAGTACATAAATGTAAAATTACACATTGCTGGCGCATAATAAAATAAAACATCAATCAAGAATTACAAATAATTCATATTTCAACAATAAAATTTGCACATTACGAGCACCACGTGACTTGATAAGCCACCTAAGGGGAGGAGGGGAATGGTGGTTCTCTAACCACATCATAAGTATTATAGCATGCAATAACTGGTGGTCCCTGACCACATAAATATGAATAACGGGTGGTCCCTGACCACATTAATATACATCACTGGTGGTCCCTGACCACATAAACATGAAGCACTGGTGGTCCCTAACCACATGAATATGAGTACTGGTGGTCCCTGACCACATAAGTATGAATCATTGGTAGTCCATGTTATTCCATCCTTTACCCATGGGTTATAAACATCAATGAATAGGTTTGCACTATGAACCAACAAGTGTGGCTCTCATATGTGGGGGAGTATGCCACGATCAACGTCCATGGGAAGATTACAATGACTTAACATAAATCCTTTATCAGGATTAGGGACAACACCCTAAGCTTGTAATCTCCTGATGGTAGACCATGTGCCTCTCAACCCCTATTTACACTAGTTAGCATCACACTCCCATAGGGGGGAACCAAATGCTAGGGGTACACATTTAACATACAAACAAGACTAACACAAAGGAATGCATCACATTGCATTTAATAAACACACGTCCACACATATCATGTTTACATCATTTCTTAACTAGCTAACTTACACAATGGGCCATCACAAAGGGTACACATAGGGGATCATACTAAACGTCCACCACCCTTATCCCCAAGTTGGATACCCTGTATCTCATACTTGGGGCACAACACATTTACTGGTCTCACATCACATGACATAACACAATACACTCTATGAAATCAATGTACTTAAATACACTCCATTTTCTTTAGGTGAAATTCACTTTTCTTCTCAATTTTGAAATCTCTACTCACTTTGCATATGTAAAGGAAATCACTAGACGATGTACAACTATAGCCTAGGTAGTACTCCCTTTTCTTAGGTTTAACAATACATGGTATATCATACTTTTATCTTACTAATCCATTTTCCAACATCACATATATGATCAATATTGGTTTTCTATATTTGAATCCATATTGTCCTTCCTCTTTCATTCAACTGTGTTTGTTACCTGTTCACTAACATATCCATATGGTAATTCCATTATATATATTTTGCAACATGACAAAGAATGTTTTCTACTCAATAAAGAAGTTAATCAATCATTTAATTTTGAAACATTATAATACAAGAGAAGAAAGCACACTCAATTCATAAAACACATGATAAATCATAGAATAATAATTTTCACAACTCATTAATCTATATATATTTTTAAACAAATATTGCATTTCATTACCTAAGGTTGACTCATTCAATCACATGTTATAATCATAATTTTTTTTGTAATCACAATTATTTCTAACTTCTTAAGGTACAAAGACATACAATGAGTAACAATTCCTACCTCTAAGTTTTCTCCAGTGTGTTTCTCTTTCACACACACACACATATTTTCCTCAAGAGTACTAGTCATTGGTATCTAGAAATGCACAACATCAGTTGGGAGTCTTTCATGGAAATTTTCATGTCCTTGATGATACCATTTAGTTTCTCAATCATTCAATTCACTAATTTTTTTTTTACATAATTCCTCACCCAATTTATAAATTCAAACAATTGATTCTTCAATTCTTGTGACATATACACAACCTTAAAGGTCAACACCTAATTGAATATGTTATTACTTCATATTAGGCATACAATCCTTTCTTATTTTGGCTCCAACAAGACTTTATTTATTATCTCATTTATAAGGAAAATAGTAATAGCATGCATTCTAGATAAAATTTTAACATCAAGTTCACATTTTGATATGGTCTCATCACAAAGGTATGTTTAATTTTCTAGAATTAAGTTATTTATACAATATCTAATTCAATTTTCACCAATCTTAACTTAGTTGCAACTTTCTACACATTCTCACCTATGACTTGAATCATGTTCTATCATTTGATATTTTAGTCTATTGGTAAAACAACTCCAAGATTTATTAGTTGTTGTATTTCTATTACATTCACTAAGCCTTTGTTTACTTGCAAAAGTGTTAGGATAACTTAAAGTTTACCCATTTAATTCAAGCTAAAATATGATTTTGACCACTTTTAAAAATTGGATTTACTATGCATTGCAAGGCTTTTTTATCCTTGGTTGATGCCATCATACATGATTTTTTTTTTTTTTTTACCAACCATAAAGTGAATTGTTTGCTGCTTCACGAGATTAACCCTTATACACTTATATGTAAATCAATACCTTTGAGTAATATAATAGGGCCTATAAATTCCATGGTCAAGATGTAAAAGATTCTTAGTTCATGTTTTTATAAATACCAATTTGTATACAAGTCCTTAAATTTTTTTTGTCAACCAGCCTACACCCTAAAGGTTAGTTTCAACCTTTGTCAAGAGTTTAAATCTAACTATATGATTGCTCAAGTTCCTTGTAATACACAATTCAAGGGTTTTCTATTATTCCATTCTTGTTGTCAAAATGATTTAATCAATTTAAGGGTTTAGAGATCTAACCTTATATGACCACAACCTTTAACACATTAATCCCCTTAGAGGTTCATATAGTTTTCTTCCTCTTCAAAAGTATTACTTTCTTTAAATGCATAAAGGTTTCTATAAGAAAATATGTTTCTCCCAGAACCACCATAACTTCAAGAAGTAGCACTATAATTGTATTTTATAGTTATAGACATAGCAAGCCACAAAATAATGTTTATTTATTAATACACATCGTGATGTCTTATAACACTATTTATGCCTTTATAAAAATACTATGTTTCAAAACTCAATTATACCATTTCAAGGTTTAAGAAAGTTAAATGCCGAAAGACTAGATTAACGTCATAACCCTTTTTAGATAGACTAAGTACTCCACCTTCCTAACTTAAATCAAGGGAACCTATTTTGTCTAATTAATTATTAAAGATCAAATGCTTCCAATTAAAAATCAATTTGAACCATGGAATTTGTTCAATTTTTGACCATTAGGTACATCACAATTCTAACTAGATTGGGTGATAACTACTATATTTCACTTTTTCTATGCAAGGTAAGTTATCCATGATTTTCATTACAATATTTTATTTTAGCTAACGCAAGGAGGTTTGCACATTTATGCCCAAATTATACCCAAAGTTCCCTAGAGTTGCAACCTAGGGCTCTGATACCAAGTGTCATGCCCTAAATTTTAGTCAAGAAAACCCACATAATTTTTTTTAATTTAATTTTATTTTATTTTATTTTTGCAACTCACTAGTTAAATGCAATGCCCAACATTTACACACAAGGTAAAAAAAAAACAACTATATTATCTCTAACATGTTATTGTTTTGATTGCCGGTATTGGCATGGTGTGATGGTTTATAGGTGGCATTGTTGTTCTTGCCATGAAGGTTCAAACCCCGTTGGGGTGGTATTGTTGAAGGGTTATATCTATCCAGTTCATAGCTCCGGTCAAAAGCGTTTACCCCTTGAATAAAAATAAAAAATAAAAAATAAAATGTTTTTTTTTGATTGAACCAAAATTTACCCTCAACTAAGGGAAACACAAAACCACCTACTAAAGGCATGACTTTGAAATAATGCCACCATACGAACAAGTTAGTGAAGGGGTCCAATGGTTGTAAAAATTGATCCTAATATTCACACTAGATACAAGATTAATTCTCTTAAATAATATATTATCATTTATTATTATTTATAACATTATAATTGAATTACCCATACTATTTTATTCATTAGTATAATTATTTACTTTAATAACGGTAATATCAATATCTATATCCTTATTATTTTTAGAGCTTAAAACTATCCACAAGATAATGATATTATTGATGAGATTAGAGTCTGAGCTAGATACGAATGCATAAAGGCTACTAATGCAATTTGACTGTTTATGATGCCTTTCGAATAATTGTGATGGATTAACGGTATCAACCTCACCCTGATGGCATGCTCTACTTTGAAATGAAAGTATTATTTTTCCATTGTGAGATTAAATATCACTTGAGTGATGATATCATTGTTACTAACCTTAATGATATTATCATTATATTGACGCTGAAATAATAAGTTAAAAGTGCTTATTAACATTAAAACAAAAGTAGTTCCAATGTGAATCTCAAATCTAATTTATTTAACTTGAATAAATTTTATTGATGGATGATAATTTTACCTATAATACCCTTAAATTATCTCAATTTATACCTTTAAAAAAAAATTGACACTTAACAAAATTTAAATAAATAGAACATATAACAATATGAAAATAACTAAAATGCATTATAAATATACTCAAAAGAAAAAGCTATATATATACATATATATATATATATATATATATTTTATTTTTTTTATAATTTAAGAATATCACAAATAGGAGCCTTAAGTCTTTTAAGAATTCCATGATTACCTTTCTTTCCTTAAGGCTTAAGAACTGGTATATTTTAATATGTAAAGCTTGTTTATTTTTATTATTATGTCTTATCTCATTTTTAAACTGCAAACAAAGTAAACAACAGAAGAATTTATGGAGGCTTGGGTTTAGAGTGAGTTAGCCACCAAATCATCTATGACAAGAATAATGAATCGGGGCTACATATATTTATGAACTGTGATCGAATTAACAGAGCACTTGGGCACTAACAATTGTACGTTGATAAAAAAAACGTAAAGATAATATTTGTTTTCCAAAACTACCTTATACTCTGACAATGATATTTGTAATCCCTAGTAATCTCATATACGTGTTCCTTTATGCTTTACCTGCTGTGATACACAACTCTTCTGCTTGTCTTAATGGCTCATCCTCGACTGTTGCACCCTAAATACGACATGCCAACCCTAGGCTTTAGTGTGAAAAGACGTAAGGACGTCGAATACTTCCACTTTCTTACCTGCTCAATTCAAAAACAGGATGATAGGCTTCAGCCTTTGCTCACTAGTTAATGCGACCATCATCTTGTCAATATGATAAGCTTCGTTTGTCCACAATATTTATTACTAGCAACCAAAAGAGTGGTTGCAATCAGATGGTTGTTCGATACTGATTGCTCAACTAGTTATCTCCCATGGCATGATCAGCGCAGCAGTAAGTTGAAGTGACATTCTAGAAACCACCCCGTTTTGCACTGAAGATAGAGTACGATGATTTAGAGCTTTCAAGACTGCAGTATATCAATGAATTTTTTTGTTTTCATTCTATTTTTGGTGCTGCACCGAAGTTGAATCAAATATCAGTACAACAATGGTGAGGGCGGTAGTTTCTGGAAATGGATTGCATCCCAAAAAAGGGGTCACACAATGCGCATCTACTGTTCCCATCTATTATATCTTTTCTTTTTTTGTTTATAGCTTCACACAGTCCAAAAGGTCGCTAATAGAGCAGGATTGATTTGTTGAGTTGGGCGTGATAGGGTGCTATGAATGCAATTGCATTACCTTTTTATACTTGACAGGGCGATACCAGTTGCTACTATGGTGATAGGGCGAGAGTAGACTACAGATTCGAGTTTTTGAAGATATGCTTAATGCTTTCTCTGTTTGTTTCCTCCATAGACTGGTGCGAACTTCTCTCCCAATTTATTAAGTCGTGAAGATTTAGCTGGCGACAGTATGGAGGGGGAACGACTGTGTGCAACCCAAACACTCCACTGCATTTTCCATCCCAAGGCTCGATGCATTTAGTCATTTAAAATCTGGGTTTGTTTTATTAAAATTCTCTTTCTTTATATATGTTTAGAGATGGCAGTATTGAAACAACAGAAAATATTACATCTGAACAGGAGTGCATTCATACATCTCAATAATTAGTGCTATACGTAGTTGCATGTCTTACCTTTTATTGCACTTGCAGAGAATAGAGGTACATTAAGATTAATAACAAAGGTATAACCCCGTTATGTTCATTTTTACTATACTGAGAAAACTGAAAGTATGAGATGATCCACATTCTTTTCGAACTAGGGCAACTATTCTCCATTTTCATCCTAGATAACAGTACTTCATCTGCAATATGTTAAAATGAATCCACACGAGTAAATCTACAGCTGTGATGTGGATAGATTTTAGTGTGAAATTAAGTTCTCACGGAGGAATATGGCCTCAAATTTACTCAAGTTTGTAATTCCTAACGTTTACATAAGGAACAGTCTCAAGACAGGGAAGCCACAAGAACGTGCAAACACATTTCCACAAGCACACACTAGCACATATCGTAAATGTGAGTACTTTTGAAGATACACAACCTTTTATGAATTGAACAACTATCATTGGATGGGTCACATTTAGAGCCATGGATATTATTTTTACTTTAGTCCTAGTTTTAAGGATTCGTTTGGCACATAACTTCAATTCCTTCCAAATATTAGTTTGAGTAAAATACAACAGTGATACACAGTAAGAAGGAACTAGATCTGCACAATCTCACTTTTCTCCATTCCAACCAAACACTAAACCACTGATATTAGAGTAATATTTGAGAAGACAATGAACACCATGCTAACACATAAGACTTTCTCTACTACAATAATAATGGAAAATCTAAGAGTCCACATGCTCAAGAATAAACTCTTCCCTTTTTCCATTCTCTTCAATGTTACATAAAAACACTAGTTTTCCATATTATGAACAAATTTTACAAATACAATGGAAGGAACACATTTGAGTAGGGCTTGCTCTCCACCCTACCATAATGGCGTCATGGAGCCTCGTGGGCTCTAGCCATACCCCCGAGCAAGGCTTTCTTTTAGCTCCAAAAAGATGAATGAAGCCTTTTCAAATTTTACAAAAAAAACAAAAAAAATGAGAATAACATAGCATCCAGTTACATTCATTTAGCTTCCCCACTTACTATTTTTCAACCATGATCCATATGCAACATGTCAACTTCTTACAACAAGCAAACAAAGGAGAATGAAAGTAGAGGAAAACTTATCTGTTTACTTAGCTGAGGGGATTGCATTCCTTCCTCCTCCTTTCCTCTCCAAGACAAGCTATCTTCATTACTACCTCCCCAGAGAGATCACTCCTCTCCTCTTCTCATCCTTACTTCCATCTCAACAAGAGTTCTCCAAAAGGAGAAGTGGGTGACATCCCTTTCCTCTTTTCCCTCTAAGTATATAGGCATTCAAATTGAATTCACTTGAATGAGAGAGAGACACTTGTCACTCTCTCATTTAATCTTTCAACACACATCCCGACAAGTTCTCACACATGTGTGAGACTTTTGGGGAGATGGGGAATGTACTATGACACTCTGCCCAACAACCCTTACAAGGTGGCTTCGCACATGTGAGAGCTTTGATGCTCTCTCCAAGTTCATTAATAAACTTTGGGGAGTGTGGTGGGGAAGTGACAAGTCACTTCTCCCAACTCCCAATGATCCCAATTCGTCACACCCTTTCAAGTGGACTTCTGAAGGGTCAAAACATTTCCCAAGGACAATGTGACATGTCCAAAAGGTCCCCCTCCCATAAGTATAGGCCTTAGGGGTCTATTTTTGCACTAATATCAAAACAATTGACCATACAACACCCTAAGAAGCCAACTTTGAAGGCCAATTCGAAATTCAAGACCTAGCTAAGGATTTGAAAACCCCAATAGATCTTACACTCTTAACCACATGACTATAATCAATAAGGATCCCAAAAAAATACCTACTCTAAGCCACCAATCATTAAAAACCTCCACTCAATTACAACATAAACAAAACCCTAATTACCTCCCAAGTCATCGGGTCAAAAATCAAAATTTCAAAAGATAGATATTTAACTTGGGTCTAGATTGTTCTCCCTTTGACCCTTGGGATTACTCTCATATGCATTTTTCCAAATACATGTTAGGTTAGAAATATAATAAATACCTGTTCAAAATATCAATAAGATCAATTCAATAGTTAGTAAATCATAGTACACATATATATTCATTTCCTTTCCCTATAAAAGATGGAAACCTTGAGCATTCATTTAAATAATAATGGAAACCTAACCTTAACTAAATGCTTTAGTTACACTACTAAATTTACTCTTGGACACTCCTTCCTGTAATAAAATTTATCATTCAACTTGATGTCTAATTTATATAATTTTTTTCCTCCAATTATCCTACCTTAGATATACCTCTAATTGATTAGTCATCTTTTAACTTTACCTTGATGATTTTTGGCTAATGATCCTTCTGGAAACTTCTCCTTGATCTTCCAAAGTCCTGCTTTATTCCAACCTATTATCATTTCCCAAGTAACATAAAACTTATTAGCAAGATTCAAACTAGTATTAGATACACAAAATTTCTTGGCTCATATCGAGCTAAGTGTATTCTCATATGATACTTGTTCGAGAATCTAAATATTATCTTCTTCACATTCATTCTTAACAGTTCTCCCATTTTCATTTAATGAAGAGAATTTGTCACAATAATCATTTACAATAGTTAATACTAAAATCAAAATATTAAACATAGAATTAGGTTAAATCATCAATTTATTCACCAACAAGAATAATTGAACTTATCAAGGTGACACACAAATTTACAGATAGGGTTGGGCCTCACAGGCTTCCATTTTTTGGCTATGTTTGCAACGGAATAAAATTATTGATGTTATGTAGTGTTTGTTGATTGTTGTCTAGCTCAGGCTATATTGTCTCATTTTTTATAAGGTTTTGTTGAAAAGGCTATATTGTTTCAATTTTCAATAAGGTGCTCTTGAGAAAAGACTATATTGTTTGTTAAAAGAAATATTGTTTCGTTTATGATTGGCGTTATGTTGCTATCATTTTGCATAGGCTTTGTGGCTATGATTTTTCTAGGTTTCTCCATCTAGATCATTGTTGAAACCAATATTGTTTTATTTATTGCTTTCATTTTTTGGTTATGGTTGCAACGAAATAAAATAGTTAATGTTGTACACTTTATGTTTGATTACATTAGGTATTGTTGATTATTGTTCTCTAGCTTAGGCTATATTGTTTCATTTTCAATAAGGTGTTGTTGAAAAGACTATATTGTTTCAATTTTCAATAAGGTTTTGCTGAGAAAGGAGTATATTTTTGGATAAGTTTGTCATTGTGAATTTTTGAAAAGGTGTTGTTGAAAAGGCTATATTGTTTTAATTTTTTATAAGGTTTTGTTGAAAAAATAGTATATTTTTGCATGGGTTTGTTACTGTGAATTTTTGTGGGTTTCTCTTTATGGCTTTCATTTTGTGGCTATGTTTGGAATGGAATAAAATTGTTAACATTGTGCAGTTTTTGTTGATTGTTGTCTTTTTTGGGATATATTGTCTCATTCTTGATAAGGTGTCATTGAGAAGGCTATATTAATTCAATTTTCATTAAGGCACTTTGCATGGGTTTTGTGGTTCCTCTATCTAGGTCATTGTTGAAACCAATATTGTTTCATTTATCGCTTCCATTTGGTGCTTATGGTTGGATTACAATAAAATAGTTAATGCTATACAGTTTATGTTTAATTACATTACACATTGTTGATTATTGTTCTCTAGCTTAGGCTATATTGTTTTATTTTTGACAATAAGTTGTTGAAAAAGCTACTTTGTTTCAATTTTCGATAAGGTGTTGTTGAAAAGGCTAGACTCTTTCAATTTTTGATAAGGTCCTGTTAGGAAAAGAGTATCTTTTTTGCATGGGTTTGTTACTGTGATTTTTTGTGGGTTTCTTTTTATGGTTTTTGTTTTCTACCTATGTTTACAACGGAATAAAATTGTTAATGTGATGTAGTTTTTGTTGATTGTTGTTGGAAAGCTTGGGTTATATTGTCTCATTTTTTATAACATGCTACTTAAAAGGCTATATTGTCTCAAGTTTTGATAAGGCATTATTGAGAAAATACTATATTGTTTCATTTATGGTTAGTGTTTTGTTGCTATTATTTAGCATGCATTTTGTGGCTATGGTTTTGCATGGGTTTTGTGTATTATTGATTGTTGTCCTCTAGCTTGCGCTATATTGTTTCATTTCCAATAAGGTTCTGGTCAAAAGGCTATATTGTTCTATTTTTGATAAGGTGTTATTGAGAAAAGACTATATGTTTGCATTAGTTTGTTGTACATTTTTTTGTGCTTTGTGGAATCAACAATGCATATATATGTGCTTCTAACTTCAGATATATATATACGTGTGTGTGTGTATGTTTGTGTGTATATGTATATATATGTATATATGTATGTAAATATATATGTATATATGTATATATATATATATGTATATATGGGTCCCTGTTGAAACCAATATTGTTTGATTTATGGATTTTGTTTGGTGGTTATGGTTGCATCGAAATAAAATAGTTAATGTTATACATTTTATGTTTGATTCCATTATGCATTGTTTATTATTGTTCTCTAGCTTATGCTATGTTGTTTTATTTTTGATAAGATCTTGTTAAAAAGGCTATATTATTTCAATTTTCGATAAGGTGTTGTTGAAAAGGCTAGAATATTTCAATTTCTGATAAGGTTCTATTAAGAAAAGAGTATATTTTTTGCATGGATTTGTTACTGTGATTTTTTATGGGTTTATTTCTATGGCTTCCATTTTCTGGCTATGTTTGTAACAGAATAAAATTGTAAACGTGGTGCAGTTTTTGTCAATTATTGTTGGCTAGCTTGGGTTACATTGTCTCATTTTTAATAACGCGTTGTTGAAAAGGCTATATTGTCTCAAGTTTCGATAAGGCACTATTGAGAAAAGACTATATTATTTGTTGGAAGCAATATTGTTTTGTTTATGGTTGGTGTTTTATATCTATTGTTTTGCATGCATTTTGTGGCTATGGTTTTGCATGGGTTTTTTGTAGTGTTGATTGTTGTCTATAGCTTGTGCTATATTGTTTCATTTTTTATAAGGTTCTTGTCAAAAGGCTATATTGTTCCATTTTCGATAAGGTGTTGTTGAGAAAAGACTATATTTTTGCATCATTTTTTTACTGCACATTTTTTGTACTTTGTGCAATGAATAATTTGTATATATGTATATATGTATATATATATGTATATGTATGTATATATGTATATATATGTATATATATGTATGTATGTATGCATATATATATGTGTATATATATATATGTATGTATGTATGTATATATATATACATACATACACACATATATATACATACATACATATATATATATATACACATATATATATATGCATACATACATACATATAGAGTTTATGTTAATTTGCATAAGACATTGTCAAGTGTTCTTGTCTAGCTTTGGCTATATTGTTTCATTTTTTATTGCGTAGTCTTGGGAAAAGTATTTGAATTCTCCCTTGAATAGCTTCAGAAAGTTTTTAAACACAGTGTATGTGGCAACCAGTGTTTATTATTATGTTTAATATAAAGCCTATTGTTGTAAGAATTCATTTTTGAGAATGAAACAAATAACAACTTTGTTTCCAAATAAATAACTATCTTCTCAAAAAAATAAATATGAATGTTCTGTTTCCCTTTCTAAATAATTTTTTGTTTAATATATAATTCTTATTAAAATGAGTTCCAGTCATGGTTCATATGGTACTTAATTAGCATAACAAGGTGTTGAGAGTCAAAGATTTAGCCATCGAATCTCATAATAAACACCTTAAGGGACAATCAAGAACATACATATATAACCAAATATATATATATATATATATATATATGTACGCATGTATATATATATTTATATATAGACCGCTATATGTAAATAGATGCGTATACCATATTTTTCCCTCACTACACAATTGTTCCCCTTCAAATTTTTGAAGAGAGCAAACATCTAGACTAATTTTTTTCTCAATTGACTCAATGACAAGGCTACAAATTCAAATCTTTTCTTTCCTATAATATATTTCTGAGTCTGAAGCAAGACATTATTATAGCCAAAAAAAGGTTTGAATTCATAGCCTTCTCAACTAGCCAATTCAGGGAAAATGCAGTGTGGATGTTTGCTCTCTTGAATGTTGGATGGCATCAACATTAATTGTTGTACAGTTTGTGTGTACTGGCAATGGTTGTAATAGCAGCTATCATTTATTCATTTGTGGCTTATAATAATATGTTCATAATTCAATTATTACAAAATAGAATGACTCAAAGGTGCATACGTATTTCTCTTGTTGGTTGATATGTTGTATTCTAGTTTTCTAGACCTTGCATTTAGTACTTGTTGAAGTAATAAAATAGTTTATGCAATTTTCCATAGGGCATTGTTCATTTTTCTTTTGTGGCCTTGAATTTAAATTATTTGATTTATGGTTTTTGTGTGGTGGCAATGGTTGCAAAGTAATAAATTAGTTCATGTTCTTCTTGATAAGGCATTCTTAGTTGTTTTTGTGTGTGTTTAAGGATGGTTCTTATTTGTCTAGGCCTTAATAAGGATTTGTTAGAATGGTAGTATGTATATTAAGTGTGAGATAAAACATTGGTCTTGCTATTGATTATAGTGGTAGACCAAAAATACATTTCCCACTACCATGATCAATGGTGATTTTGATGCTTTTTATTACACTTAATATAGAGGTTGATGTGCATATAAATGTTGTCTACATCTAATTTCAAATAGATAAATAAAAATACAATCCAGCATCATGCATTGGATGCATATCTAAAAATTTGTTGTTTGGAAATATACACAGTAAAAAATTACATGTGGAAATGTATGTACATGACATTATTGGTATTTGGAGCCTAATCAGACTTGCAGGTTAAGTTTTCCCCACTTTTTATCGATGTGGTTTCCCCCCAAATTATTTAGTGAGGGTTTGGGGGCAGCGCCCCCAAGATGAGGTCAAGAGGTAGCACCCCTTGCAGGGTCCAAGGGTAGCACCCTCAAAACCTCTCATGATTTTTTTTATTTTATAAAGGCGTCGAGAGTTATTTTTCTATTGGACGACATAAAAACCCTATTTTGTAATTGACATAAGTCTTGATAAAAGGCTAAGGGTTAGGATTTCCATTGATATTGTATTGTAGCATTTGCAGTGGTATTAAGTTGCAAGGATTGAAGGTTGTAATCAACTCAATTTACTGGATAATAATATTGGACTATCTATTGGTGGATGTAGCCCGAGTTTGAACCACGTTAAATATCATCTCTTGTTATTATTTATGTATTTTTCATTCCTTTGTTTAATCTTTATTTTCATTTAATTGATATTTTCTACATGAAATTCCTAACAATTAGATGTAGACAATATATATCTTTCTGCTTGCTTCAAATACACCTCTTCCCGCTAGCTTTCCAACAAAAAATTGGCAAAAAATTATCACAGGTGGCACTTTTCTTTTGCTTTTGCAACCATCGCCCCATGCAAAAAACACAAAATAACCTCTAACCACCTACATGGGTGATCCCACAATAGTGATTTACAATTTTTGGCCAAACTAGACACTGAAATTATTTTTTTAAACTAAATCTTCACATTTAGGCACCTATAGCGGCTAAACCATGAAGAATTTGGAGATGATGAAAACTAGAGTCTCATCACATTTTGTCTATAGATTCTAAAAATATTTTTTTCAAAATTTTTGGAATCAAATTACACTTCTTTTTCCATCTCCCATGAAAACTGGTTTTTTTAAGAAACACAATTTTTAAAAAGTGACGCACACCGTATAACACAACTTTTTTTCCATGAAGGATAAAATTCTAATTCTTTCGAATTTATATTTGTAATTCTTATATCTAGTGCTTCCACTTGATTAGATGATTTTTTATTGAATATTTTTTCTTTAATCAAGTTTTGAAGTCAAACTAATTGCAATTCAGACATAGCACAACCGTATAATGCATAACTTTTTTTGTATATATCAAAATTCAATTTTATTTTTTTGTTGTATCAAGGACTTCAATATCTAGTGTACTCATATTTTAATTTTTTTTTGATAATATGCTATTTTTCCACATGTGGAGAACAAAGACCTTCATTTTTGATGAAAAACCTATGTTTAATAAAACCAAAAAAAAATACATAATAAAACCAAAACATATTAAAATTATATTCATTGGATAGCTCGTTTTTGAGGACTACCTGATTCAAGTTGGGTTTGTGAAGATTCTTCCATTTTCATCCTCAACCTGAGCTCCGAAGTGCCAAAATTCAGGTTTTTTGTGTCTCAGGGAGGTGATGAGGAATAAAGGGGGTTCGAACGAACCCTAAGGGGTTCGAGCAAACCACCAGGGGTTTGCTTAAACTAGGGTTCATGCGAACCCTAGTTCATTCAAACCCCCCTTCTATGAGAGGTTTTGATGGCTTTTTTGGTGGGAAAGTATTAGGACGGTCCGCCTGAACCTAGGTTCTAGTGAACCCCTAATTAGTTCGGTCGAACCAATAGGTTCGTATGAACCCCTAAAATCAATTTTTTTCCATGCATTCATTTTCTATGAGTTTTCCTTCTTCACTTCAATTGTAAACCACTATTGTGGCTTCACCCACATAGAAGCAGTTGTTATACAGATATATCCATAGGTGATCTTCAAAAAAAAGAATGTTTTCTGCATCTAATGTCAGAAAGACATAGACCTGTAGATAGGAAATATAAAATCAAACAGAACAAAATTAGGCCTACTCTCGACCCTATCATATTGGGTCATTGAGCCTAATGGGCTCTCACCAAACCCTCGAGCAATAACATACATTGTTCACCACTTTGTTCAATGGTGAAATCAATCTTCCTTATCACACTTACTATATAGTCTATCATTCTAACAACTTCTTTTTTGAGGATAAAAGAAATAATAACTAAAAAGGTGTATTTAACACATGCAATGCATATATATACAACTGCAAAACAAAAGCTACACCCATATATATATATCAAGTTAAATGCACATATATACACATTGTTCATTGTACTCTACAAAAAGGAACATGAGAAACACACAGAAAAACCCACCAAAAACACATGAATTCATAGTAACAAACCAACACAAAAAACAAACAATATTGCCTTCCACCCATCGCAACTACATAGAAACAATAAACAAAGCAATATATAATAAGCTACAAAATAGCATTCAACAATTCCCTTTGGAAAATAACATAAATTGTTTTAGAAAGACTCGAGTAACAATTTTTTTAATATGCACCTCCTCCCGCTTGCTCCAAATGCACCTATTCCCACATGTTTTCTCTCTGCTCACTTCTTTCTCCACCGCCTGCAAAAAATGGGCAAAGAATTATTAGAACTGACACTTTTGTACTACTTTGCAACCATCAACCCATGCAAAAAACATAAAATAACCTCCAACCACCTTCACAGAAATTCCACAATTGATTATCACACTTGCACCTTCATCGAAGCTTTCCGTCCTCACTCACAACTATCTTAAACAACAAGGTAAACCTAGAGAATGACACCCAAAAATTCCTTATTGAAAATTACACAGACATTCGCTATGTTTTATGAGGGTTTTAAAGGTAGGTGTTACTTAGAACCATCACCAGTACATGGAAACCATGCAACAATTAATTTTTATGCCATTTCACTAGCCTTCTCTATCGACGTGCCAAACACTTTTTATTTTAAAAAAACCCACCACTAGTTTTGCATGGGTTTGTTACTATGAATTTTTGTGCTTTGCAGGTTTTGCCATCTATTGTAGTGTTTCATTTTAATTTTCTTGTGTGCACATTTGTATGTATGTAAAATTAGATGTAGAAAACATTCATATGTACTTGGGTTTATAGTAAGCATAATAAGAAATATTTTTCTATGTACAGTGTGTTGAAAATCTCTTAGAATTTATTCAAGGAAGAAGTTCTATAGAGACATGGTGGCATCAATGTTTGATATAACACTCAAAATATGATTTATTATTCCAACAATGTTTCATTATGTATCAATGTTGTTTGCAAGTGCTATGACATACATCCAAATCTGCACATGGCATTTTTCACTAGTGTTTCCATTGCAACCATTTGCACCACTTGTAAAACAACAATGCCCTATGGAAATTGACATAAACTATATATCATTACATTCCCATATATACTTTTTGTGTCTATATATATTTTTGCAATAGATTCCTACAAATGTAGCAAGGGCATGTAATTCCTACATATGTTCTTGTAAAACAAGATGTGCATGTATATTTGTAAAACAAAATCATTGATTTTGCAATGATTGTGTGATGCAAAAAACACAAAATAGGCTCCAACAATCTTCATAGAAATTCCACAAAAAATAATTTAACTTGGATGTTCACAGAAGCTTTCCCTCCTCACTCACAACTTTGATAGAAGGTAAAGCCATAGCACCAGACCCAACAATGCCTTGTTGAAAATTGGGTAGACATTTGCTATGTTTTTTGAGGATTTAAATGGCAGGTGTTACTTAAAGCCATTGCCACTACATGGAAACCATACAAAAATCAAAATCTGATAGTGACAAACCTATTCAAAACCTTCACCACAAAATGTGAACCATAATTGAAACTATATTGGTTTCAACAATGACCTAGATGAAAAAACCCACAAAAACAAAACAATTCATAGTAACAATGCAACATAGAAACAAACAATATTGCCTTCCATCCACCATAGCTACACAAAGACCATAAATGAAACAATATACACTAAGCTAGAGAAGAAGAATCAACAATGTCCTATGGAAAATAACAAAAACTCTTTTCCAAATTATATTGATTTCAATAGTTTCCTAGATGAGAAAACCCACTAAACACAATTCGTAGTAACAATTCAATGCCAAAAGAAAACAATATTTCCTTCCAACCATCACAACTATACTGAGTTGATAAGTGGAACAATATACCCTAAGCTAGAGAACTATAATGAACAATGTCATGTGGAAAATAACATCAAATTCTTTTAAAACTATGCTACTTTCAACAATGAACGAGATGGAAAATCCCACAAAAGACAAGAATTCATAGTAGCAATCCAATGCAAAAAAAAACAATGTTTCCTTCCAACCATTGTGGCTACACAGAGAGCACAAATTAAACAATATACCATCGGTTAGAGAAAAACAGTGAACAAAGGCCTCTAGAAAATAACATGAACTATTTTTGGAATACTCTACAAATAGTTTTCCCAATATTCGCCTCCACCTGCACCACTACCCACTTACTTCAAATACACCTCTTCCCGCTTTATGGATAAATACAAGTCATGTAAACCATGTTTGACTGGGTTTAGGAAATCCGAACTTTAGTTTACTTAACTGTCTAGAATGCTTGTAGTGTTTAATGTTCATCCTCAATGTTGGGAGAATAGAATCAATGTTGAAGTCTTCCAGATAGGAGTTTATGTATTGGTATGGGATTGTAGTACGTGAGTCAATTTTGATGTGCCATGGGAAAATGTGCATGTGACCCATGTTGTTTCACCCATTTTTCACAAATGGGTTTTGTAATTGGTGCCTCCTTGGGAATAGGGGAAGGTTTTGTATTATGTGCCTCCTTGGATGGAGTGGTTTTGTTTTGTTGTTTTCCTCCAGTGTTTGGAGAGGGCTTAACCTTGTTGCCTCCATTGTTTGGAGAGGGTCTTAACCTTGTTGCCTCCAGTGTTGGGGTGAGTTCTTGATTGTTACCTCCTTGAATGGAGAGGTTGTGTTTATTTGGATACCTATTATGGTTTTTATCGTGCGTGTTGTCTTAGGAGAGTGGCTTGCAATGGGCGCCAGCACACAAAGTGGTGCCAGGATAACCCTTTGTAAGTTGGTTAATTTAGTGATAACTAAATAAACTTATAGAAGTTTAGGATGCATCAAACATTAAATAAGATTAAGTATGCCTCGCTCATGGACCCAAGGGCTTGTTATAGACTTGGGATGAGACGGGAAGGCCTGGAATGGCAACATCATCTATCTCATCTTCACGAGGGGTATTTGATTCCGCATGAGTGAGTATGGGTGCTAGGATTTCGGTAGAGGCCACCAGGATAACCCAAGGTGGGGGGGCGGAGCCTAGGAAGATTCCCAGAGGATATCCCTTGACGAGCTATGCGATGACACTCTTCCTAAGTCAGCAGTTTTTTTATGTTTTATGTGATACTCTTGATCTATTATATGTCTCGAAGTAATGTAACCTTTGTCAGTGCTGTGTGAGTCATACCTAGAGTTGTACGTTTGACCGTTCAGTCTTGTGATGAGGTCTTGTATTTATTTTGTTTCAGCTTGGTGTGACCCGTGTCTAGTGGTAGATGGTCTTGGGTAGGAATTCATGGTTACTATCTCCTAGCACGGAGGGAGTGGAACCTTTTGGATTCCACGTGGTCGGTTGGCGTGCTTCTTAAACAGTTGGTTATTTTTCATGTTCGTGTGTTCGTGATTTCCAGTTGGGGAGCTTGTGGGATGCAATTCTTCTCATGCCTTGTTCTCTCAGATCTTATTGTATTTTATTACCCCTCAGAGGTTATCGAGGTGGAGTTGTATTATGTAATCTTATTTGTTGGACTTACCTCATTCGAGGAATGAGTATTGTAATCTTATTGTAATTCATGTTATTGAAATCTTTTGATATTTCTTATCCTTCATCGTAAGTTATCTTGTATGGAATGTATGTTGTCTCATTTCCTTAAGTGATTAATGCTTTGGTTTATATTAATGTTTTTTGTTGTTTAGGTTTTAAAGTAATCTTTGTCTCGTGGCCTTAGAGGTTGTTGGCAATGTATATTCATCTTTCATGTTGTTTGTACTTAACAAAAAAAAAAAAATTGGTGCATTTAAGTAGTGAATTGCAACTTCCTCTAGGGTTGCGTGGCGGGGCATTACACATGGTATCAGAGCCAAGGTTTAAACACTGGGAACTCTGAGATTATGTTGGGCCCATTATGTTGTAAGTTGTGTAGGTTTATACTCTAGGCACTATGAGCCCATGGCATTGACCCTGTTGTTTTCTCTTTCGTGTTGTTTCCCTTTTGGGTTGATTTCTCTTGGTTATCCAGAAGTTGTCGTTAAGTGGTATAGGTCCAATGGTGCAGGAAACCAGTGGGAAGGATAGGATCCTCGGTGTAGTGCACAATGCACTGATATCCTTTCTATTGGAAGAATGCATTATGGACGATTGTGTAGTGTGTGATTTTGATGTGTTGTGTGTGGTGCACGACAATTAGTTTGTTGTTATTTCCACCCTTGCATGTCTTTTGTTGAATGCTTTTGTGAGAGTTGGTTAGGCTGCGAGCCTACGAAGAAGTGTGTTGTGTTTGGTATTCTTCTTGATGCATGGCCTTTTGGTTGAGTAAAAGGGGGTGACCTTGAGTGGTCCTGGAGTTTGGTTGTAATGTGAATGTTGGGTGTGTCCCAAGTGCTTGTTGGGGCGAGATAGTCATAGGACCTCTTACCTTGAGTGCCTTAGTATGGCAATTCTGAGGGTGGAATTTTCCAACCTTGCCTTGTGTTGTGGAGGAATGACGCTCTTGTTTTTGAAGCTCTGTTTGACCTTGAGGATATCAGGGAATTCCTTGGGTATGTATTCTCTTTTGGAGTTTTGTTGTTTCCTTCTCTATGCAAGTATCTGATGCATGTTCTCTTGTGCCTTACCTCTTGTGCAAGTGATTGCTTGATTGACCCTTATGTGGTGTTGGAGTTACTTTGCATGTTATAAAGATTAATGAACTATGAAGTATGTAATAGGAAACGAATGAATATGTTGATTAGTTATAGAGATTTATGCATGCTCCCATGTGGCTGATACATAGTATGAAAGTGTGTGTGTGTGATTACGAAACCACGATTACATTCACACCTATGTTAGAACTGTAAATATCTTGTCTTCTCTCTCTCTTTCTATTGGATTAATGAAAATTCTTGTCCTTAAGTGTGTGGGGTACTGATACCCAGGATATATTGTGTCTTATGAGAAATGTTTTTGTATTCAAGAAGGTTTGTTTTATTAGATTGAACCTTGGGTAAAAGACCTAAGTCCCCAAGTTGCATTCGTAATTATGGAAAAAGGTATAATTCGAATATAGAAATCGTTTTGCAGTAAATAAAAGTTTAGAGAGATGAAACTAGTGAAACAACTGCATGTTAAAGATAATTGCATTATAGGTGCATATGTTGTTGGTGAGACCTATAGCTCCCAACTTTATTGTTAAGACTTAAGAGATCATATAGACGTTAAACTATTGTACCTGGATTCAAAATGCAAAAGTTAGATGGACGTTGAAATGATAACTTTGCACACCTTGCCTTGAATAAACATTGACATGATATTATATTGGGTGTGGCTTTATGATGATTTTTGATGATGTGTATTGGTGCATAAAGCACTATGTATGTTAATCCATGATTGTTTGATTTAGAGATTTGATGGTGGGATGCTTCACCATGTTGAATGTATGGGTTGATAGTGTGTTAGTTGGCTTTGAGGGAGTTCTATCCCTATTCTTGCTTGTAGGCTTCCAGGAGTAAGCCTAACCCTTGGGGGGGAGGATGTAACACCCCTCCATTTTGGGATATTTGGATCGGCAAGGTTCTTTTATGTCTGATTATGCTTATGATGTGACTGTGAACTTGGCGATTATTTAATTATTAATTGTTTAGTGATGCATATGATTATATCGTAATGTGACGTCTATGTCTGAACATGCTTAGACTTTCGAACTTGAGTACTTTTTATCGTGATTGTTAAACAACGTGGTAGCCATATGTTGATGTGATGTTATCTTATTCTGATGTATTTTAATGACATGTTTTAGCATAACTTAGAAGATATCTGATTAAGTGATGTTTTATGCTATTGATCGTATCATTGATGTTAGATGCGTCAGTTAGAGATACTGTATTGGTGAAAGGGGCGGATTGTATCACTCGCTTGCAAGCACCCTACAATTCTGAGATTCCCTCTTCACAATGTGTTTGATCCTAACATATATATATATATATATATATGTTGCACGTTTGACATGTTCTTTGTTGCAGGTTTGCAGGTACATGACATCGAATCCACCTAGTTTCACAGGTGTGAGCGTGTCAATTTACCAACGGTAATTGATTGGGAGATAGTAGCTAGGTTTTCTGAGCCAAATCGTCACCCTAGTCATAGCGTGTTATGAGGTTGTCGTCGGGGTCAGTTGTTTTAACTTGGTCAGTTTTCCCTTGAGTGTTTATTTAATTTCAAGTTTAAAGTTTATTAAATGACTTTCGTAGTTTAATTGATGATTAAATGTGTTTCGTTGCAATGTTGAAATGTGCTTTATTTTATTGATTTATTTGATGAAATTAATAAAATGATGATTGGGTTATTAATTAATTAGATTAATAGTGGATATAGTCCAAAGGATGAATTAATCTATTTAGTTTCGATAATTATATGCAATTTATCTTGTTTGTCAATTGGATTTAAATTAATTAAATAATTCTTTAGTTACTAAGGAACTGAATTATTTAATTAATTAGATTGAGTTATCAATTGGTTTGTTTATTAATGAATAATTTTGAATAAAGGAATTATATTGTCTTTATTGAATATTTGATTTAAATTATAAAGGTAATGGAAATCATATTTGAGATTTGATTTAAAGGAGATTATGAGTTTACATGAGAATTATATTTGAAATTTAAAAGTGTTTTAAAATTTAAAAATAGAAAAGCCTTTTAATGAATTAAAATTAGGAAATGGGCTTTTGAATTAAAAATTAGATAGTGGGAATTTTAGGGTTTTCTTTGACCAAAAATTGAATAAAACTCTTTTTTTTTAAAAGAAATGGATCATGAATTTTTCTTATGCTTGCAATTTGGGGAAAATGGGGGTGGATGGTTTTTACTTGGCATTTTTGAAGGAGAAGGAGGTTTTTGGTTGAAGTGGATCCAAGGGAAGGATTGAAGAACACCATGCTTGAAGGATTCAAATTGTTGAAGGAAAATCAGGTTTTTTCCTTAATCTTGCTTGTTTATTTTGAGAATGGGTCAAATACTCTTCATGCTTTGTTGAAATTTTTAAAGGTTGTTGGAATCCCATAAAACCATGTGATAAATCTTTCAAAGCCTACAAGTTTGTTGAGTTTTTTCTTTTTTGAAAAAGATAGTTCTGTTTTTTTTAAATATTAGGGTTTTCAATCTTTGAATTTTTGGAAAATGCCCTGGTTATTCTTTTGTAAAATTCTTAAGGGGTATTTATTTTTGAGGAGGATTAAATTGGGTTTTAAATTTGTAAATCAAATAAATTTTAATTTTTTTGGGGGTGCTGGGGAGGCCAACCCCCGCCGCCGCCTCAACCGCTGCCGCCGCTGCCGGGGGTCGGCACTGTGTGCTCGGCACACAGCCCCACCGCCCACGGGCGACAGTAACTATGTGCGAAGCACACACTTCTGCCGCCAATGGTGACAGATGATGTGTGCTTTGCACACAGCCCCGCCGCCATGGGTGGTGACGAGCGGTGGTGGAGCACCCAGCACTGCCGGCCATGGGAGGTAGGGGACGGTGAATTAGGGCTTCGGCCCTTCACTGTGTTTCAACAAAAATAAAGTAAAATAGAAATCAATAAAGAATTTTGATTTTGTTTATAGGTTATTTTAAAGGTATTAATTTATATGTATATTTGTTTATAATATATAAATATGATATAATATGATAATATGATAATATTATATTCAATATATATTTATATATTATTAAACTATATATATATGAATATAATATGTTAATTTAATAAATTATGATTTATGGAGATGTATGAATGGGAGTTAAATTTAAACTTTAAATAATTTATTCTTATGGAAATAAAATAATATTTTATTTAAATTATTATTTTATTCGGTGTAATAAAAAGATGTTAAATGTTAGTTGAAAATTTTACAATAATTCATGGGGTTATTATAATTAAAGAAATTGACATTTTTATAAATGGTTGTAAATTTCAAAAGAAGAGACCTTAAGATATTATTTTCATGCACATTAAAGACCTATTTTGTTTATGCAAAATAATAAGGAATAAAATATGATTAATCGAAATTTATGAAATTATTAGATATGTTCTATTTAATGGGATTTTAAATGATGTTTTAATAGAAAATCTTGGAACTCAGAATGATCTTTTAGGGGTACACATTTAGATGATAATTGACTACCGAAAATAGAACTTTCTCTAAAATGATTATCACATTGGTGTGTAATCCATGTGGTAATATAGAGTAGATAATATGATTAACAGATTGTTAAATCATTAATGCCAATTTGAATTCAAGATTAATTTAATTCATCTAGATGTCTTATAGCACAACATTCTAAGTATAGAGAACAATTGAGAACCTTAGGGATAAGGAATGACTTAGTTCAATCAGGTGGTTATAATCCTTAATTATGGAACAAAATTGAAGAGCTTAGGATTAACGAATGGTTCATTTAAATCAAAGAATTGTATTTATTTAATGTGGATTTACTGAAAATTAGATTTGATTAATTATAGATTGGCCAAGTAGAGTTGTATTATTGGAATTAAATTCTTTAATGTCGGAAAAAGGATATGTGCATTTACTATTTAGTATAATTGATTGGAATATAATGTGTTCAAGAAGAAATGAGTTTTAGTTGATTTATTTAATGTTGAGTTGAAATTGAAGACTGGATTGTTAATCTAAGTGTTATTATCAAGATGTTTTAATTATAGAATATAATGACAAAACTTAGAGAAAGGAAGGACTTATTATTTAATTGAAATGTTTTGCTAATCAAGTAATTTTATTTACAGTATATGATTGTGAGACATAGAGTGATTGATTGGTCTAATTCCAGTTCAATGATGTTATCTATTTAAATGTCTTGGTTTTAGTATATGATTGTGAAATTTAGAGTATGTGATATGTTCTTTGCATTTTTCTTGTCGTGAAAAGAAATGGGTTTGATTGTTTGGATAAATACAAGTCATGTAAACTGTGTTTGACTGGGTTTAGGAAATCCGAACTTTAGTTTACTTAACTGTCTGGAATGCTTGTAGTGTTTAATGTTCATCCTCAATGTTGGGAGAATAGAGTCAATGTTGAAGTCTTCCAGATAGGAGTTTATGTATTGGTATGGGATTGTAGTACGTGAGTCAATTTTGATGTGCCATGGGAAAATGTGCATGTGACCCATGTCGTTTCACCCAGTTTTCATGAATGGGTTTTGTAATTGGTGCCTCCTTGGGAATAGGGGAAGGTTTTGTATTATGTGCCTCCTTGGATGGAGTGGTTTTGTTTTGTTGTTTTCCTCCAGTGTTTGGAGAGGGCTTAACCTTGTTGCCGCCATTGTTTGGAGAGGGTCTTAACCTTGTTGCCTCCAATGTTGGGGTGAGTTCTTGATTGTTACCTCCTTGAATGGAGAGGTTGTGTTTATTTGGATACCTATTCTGGTTTTTACCGTGCATGTTGTCTTAGGAGAGTGGCTTGCAATGGGCGCCAGCACACAAAGTGGTGCCAGGATAACCCTTTGTAAGTTGGTTAATTCAGTGATAACTAAATAAACTTATAGAAGTTTAGGATGCATCAAACATTAAATAAGATTAAGTATGCCTCGCTCATGGACCCAAGGGCTTGTTATAGACTTGGGATGAGACGGGAAGGCCTGGAATGGCAACATCATCTATCTCATCTTCACTAGGGGTATTTGATTCCGCATGAGTGAGTATGGGTGCTGGGATTTCGGTAGAGGCCACCAGGATAACCCAAGGTGGGGGGGGGGCGGAGCCTAGGAAGATTCCCAGAGGATATCCCTTGATGCGCTATGCGATGACACTCTTCCTAAGTCAGTAGTTTTTTTATTTTTTATGTGATACTCTTGATCTATTATATGTCTGGAAGCAATGTAACCTTTGTCAGTGTTGTGTGAGTCATACCTAGAGTTGTACGTTTGACCGTTCAGTCTTGTGATGAGGTCTTGTATTTATTTTGTTTCAGCTTGGTGTGACCCGTGTCTAGTGGTAGATGGTCTTGGGTAGGAATTCTTGGTTACTATCTCTTAGCACGAAGGGAGTGGAACCTTTTGGATTCCACGTGGTCGGGTGGCGTGCTTCTTAAACCGTTGGTTCTTTTTCATGTTCGTGTGTTTGTGATTTCCAGTTGGGGAGCTCGTGGGATGCAGTTCTTCTCATGCCTTGTTCTCTCAGATCTTATTGTATTTTATTACCCCTCAGAGGTTATTGAGGTGGAGTTTTATTATGTAATCTTATTTGTTGGACTTACCTCATTCGGGGAATGAGTATTGTAATCTTATTGTAATTCATGTTATTGAAATCTTTTGGTATTTCTTATCCTTCATCGTAAGTTATCTTGTATGGAATGTATGTTGTCTCATTTCCTTAAGTGATTAATGCTTGGTTTATATTAATGTTTGTTGTTGTTTGGGTTTTAAAGTAATCTTTGTCTCGTGGCCTTAGAGGTTGTTGGCAATGTATATTCATCTTTCATGTTGTCTGTACTTAACAAAAAAAAAAAATTTGGTGCATTTAAGTAGTGAATTGCAACTTCCTCTAGGGTTGCGTGGCGGGGCATTACAATGCATGATCGAAATTGCACCTTCAGAGAAGCTTTCTCTCCTTGCTTGTACTTGTGATAGCTTCTAAATCCACACAACAAAAACCAACATTGCCTTGTCCAAAATTCTCCAGACATTTGATTGCACTAATGGACAATGTGCTTCTCCTATGTGTAGGAATGTATGTATGTCATAGTGGATGCAAAGAACATTGATGCATAGTGATCCCTATCTTTATTTTTTTGGGACATCCTTGGAATTATAAGATGTATTTTTAGTGCTCTATAATAATGTTTTTTTGCATCTAATCTCACATATGTAGATTTCTACACATAGGGAAAATAAAATTAGTGGAAATGATAGTCAAGAATGTCTTTTGGATAACAATATAAACTCTATAACATTTACTATTTTATTATGCATTGAAAATGAAGTAATATAGCCAAAGCTAGAGAACAACAATTAACATTGTGTTATGGAAAACAACATAGACTATTTTATTACATTGCAACCATTGGCACAAAATGGAAGCCATATATGAAACAATATTAAATTTTCCTATGTGCATATATGTATGTATGTCAAAGTAGATGTAAAGAATGTACATATGTACTCTTCGCAATGTTTATTATTTTATGAAAATAGTTGTTATTTGTTTGAACCTTGACAATGAATTCTTTGAATGATATACTTTATATTAACTATTATATAGAATATTGAATCCTTTTTCCTAATTATTTCTTTTCTCTTGTATTGTTGATGTATCTAGGAAAAAAATTGAGAGATTAACAAAATTAAACAAAAAAATTGGAATAACAAATTATACATTAAGTATTAAATGAATCATTGAACCCTTTATCTTCATTAATCCTTTGTTTTCATATTCTTAATTCTTGTGCAAAAAAATTGAGAGCTCATGTTATGTTTTGAAGTCATAGACCTTGTAGTCAATCGTCGACATTGTAGCTTTCATCTTTTAAAAGAGAAACCCCAACAATGTCAGTGGCCTCTGACTATACCTAGGCTGATGAAAACTCTTCAAGCACTAGTCCTATAAGTCTATTTCTTGTTTTGTTTTTGTTGTTGACAATTAAATTCACACTTTCCAAGTGCACCAAGTGAACTGTCAATATGCTTCATTTGAATTAACAATTGTTATGATATATGTTCTAACTAATTTATATTCAAACTATTTTTCTTTGTTTGTCCTTCTGATTTGTTGGCCATTTGGGAGTGACCTATGTGTTAGAGGGAAAAACATTACATTTTTCAAATGTGTCAATATTATTGTTTTCTTCTAGACTTGAGTCACAACCATGAATATCTCATTGTTTTCACTTCATTGAGTTTAACTTCCTTGTAGGATACAAATGTAAATCTATCCTTGACAACACATGTGAAATGATCTATTGATGTTGGAGATGTTATCCCATCTCTAGTTCTCCAACTAATGTCTTTAAAAAAAAAGGAGGCAATCAAAGCCCAGTTGACTGGTACAAAGTCATCCTTTCTAATGGAACCCACATGCAAATAGGAACTTCACCTATAAAATACAATGAACTTTTTCTTACAAGGGAATTGAAAATAGGTTTCATCTAGTGCTTGACAAACTATCTGTGTAGAAAGCTATGAGAATCAAGGATAGATATTGTTATGCACTACTTGTACTTGTA
This sequence comes from Sequoia sempervirens, assembly GCA_007258455.2. Taxonomy (NCBI): domain Eukaryota; kingdom Viridiplantae; phylum Streptophyta; class Pinopsida; order Cupressales; family Cupressaceae; genus Sequoia; species Sequoia sempervirens. The sequence continues at coordinate 690,417,413 of VDFB02281492.1, forward strand.
GTTTTATGCTTTCTTATTTGTGGGGACCACATTTTAAATTATTTTATGTTCGTTTGGTTCCAAGGAGATTGTCATATTGTCCTTAGATGTCAAAATGTTAGATTTACAACTAATTGGAAAACCTCCATATTTGTTTAGAGATCAAGAAGAACAAATAGTTGGTTGCCAGTCACCCTCCTCATCCAAATGAGCCTCAACATTTGGGATTAATACATCCTCAAGACAATATGATGTTTCTGTAAATATCAGTCCTATTAAAGGGTTGAATGCTTACTAGACCAAATGGACAATAAAAGGTCTAGTAACAACAAAAAGGGATATGCATATCATTATAGAAAATAGGGGTGTGAGGGCCAAGTATTCAACTTTGACATTATTGACAATGAGGGAACAAAAATATGAATCACTTTCTTTAATGACATAGTATAATTTCATTATGATAGGGTTGAGGTGGGTCATATTGATTATGTGTCAAAGGGCTTGGTGAGACAACTATATAGGAAATTTAATAAGTTAAACAGGAAGATGGAAATTATTTTGGATAAAAACTCAATGTTGAAATGTTGTGACGATAAGGCATTTGCGCCAGAGAAAGTATTTTAATTCATCCCAATAAATGAAATTGAAAATTACAACAATAACAATTTGATTGATATTATTGGGATTATGGTGCATGTAGGAATGGTATCAACTATACAAAGAAAGGATTAATCCCAAACAATTTGGAGGATTGTTAAACTTAATGATTTGTCATCCTTTTCAATTGACGTTAATTTGTGGGGTTCAAATTGGGAAGCAAAGGGTGACGAGTTGAAAAGGTTGTACACCCCTGGTTTAGCTCTCATCCTTGTAAAAAATGTACGTGTTGGGTATTTTAATGAACTTCTTTTGAACAAAGCCACAGATACTCTTATATATAAATATTGACATACCTAAAGCACAACCCTTGATACAATGAGGACATATTGATCCACCTACCATTGAGCCCTCCTAGACAATGCCTCGAAATGTTGCTTTCACAAATGGGAGAGTCATTATTGCATATCTCTTAGATCAATTCCTTGGCTTGTGATGTAGACCTAGGAGGCCCAAACTCACTCAAAGTATCAAGCTTCCTTCAAGAGGTATCTAACAAGATTAAAATTTCCTATTATACCAATCTAAATGATTCACAAAGTCTGACAACAAAAAAAATTATAACTTCCCCCTTTCACCTTTGTAACCCTAGAGTAGTAGTGAAAACCTTGTTTTTGGCCCTTAACTCCAACACTTCCTAAAACACTTGAAAAAAAATGGTGGATTCATAACCCATTTTAGAGTTATAAAACATATCTCTTAACCAGACACAATTCCTTTGGACCAAACCCTTGAAATATCCACTCCTACGCTAACCTAATTAGGCTAATTAGGCCTAAATTACAAAGAAATCCACCTTTAAACTTGGAACATACAACTAAAAATTTGGGGAAAATTTTCCCATGCCTCCAAACCTCTAAACCCACAATTGGCTTCCAAGGTTGACCCCTCTAACATAACAAACCATGAAACCCTTGATTTATGGGCAAACAAAGAGGGTTTATTAAAAGTCCCACTTGCACAACTTCCCTAACCATGCCACCAACTCAAAAAATTCTATTTTGACCCCAATATGCTTAAAATTTGAAGATATTTCCCCACTCTAATTGATCTTATCAAACCCTAGACCCAAATCACCATTTACATGCATTTTCCTTAACAAAAACAACAAGATAGTAGACCCATCTCCCTTATTTCTTCTCCACCACTCAGATAAATCATCCTACCATTCTACTTAGACTCCCTAAGGCCCATCAAAATTGCCATAGTAGTCACAGTCAGTGTATGGACCCTTAAAACATGGTTTTTGTTAAAAAATCCCCAAACAGGTTATTCTTGGTCTGCTACAAGAAAAGAGAGATTTCTACCACAAAACACTATTAAATTCCTTCAAATTTGATGCAAAAGATTATTGACAAAAGTATCCAATGCTTCCAATCTTCAAGAAAACACTAAAAATGATGTTCTCCACCTTCTTAAGGTTTTATCCACTTCAAACAACCAACCAACTACCTCTCAACAGAATTTTAAACTTCTAGCGACCGTTGGAGGCCATAATGATACCCTTTACACATTTTAACAAATTTACATATATTGTAATGTTTGCACTCCTATGACCATTACAACCACACAAATGGCTTGGAAATAGCCTTATTACATCAACAAAACTCTAATCTTTCCCATTCATATACAAATTCAAGAATTTACCTTCAAAGGCTACAAAGACAACTTTTAGTGCAAGATTGTAATTTTCACATTTTGATCACTAAACCAAAAAAATCATCCTAAAACATACCTAATGGTCTTGATTGACCTTATACATGAAATAAAATTCTCAAAATACCCACACCAACCTATTGACCAACCTATTCATCATCAGATGATCAAATATTGAAGATGAGGTATAGGTGCTCCTGCACCAACTTGCTAGAAACTTTGCAAGCTACTACCAAGGAAATAGTAAAATATAATAAAAATGATGTATTTTGTTATGCTACATGTCCATTCTAGGCCAATGGAAGAAAATTCAAGAAAATGTGTGAAGAGTTAGAGAAAAATACAAGGTTCTGCCCTAAATTCCAGACAATGATAGTTGATTGTGACTTTCGATATTTATTGTAGCTAAAGATGGAAGACCACATAGGAGATATTTGGGCTACTACTTTTGATGAGGCTATAACAAGCTTATTGCAGATGTCAGCAAAAGAGCTTTACATGTTGCAATATGAGTCTTCTACTCCAATGATTTCCGAGTCTATTATCAATGCTGTCACCTACACCTCATTTGTTTTCATTGTTCTTATGAAAAGTCAAACCTATAATTCAAGAACAAGGCTCAAAACAACAATATTCAAAGTTGCAAGAATTAACTTTGAAGCTACGTGCAAGTTGTTGTTTTCATATTTGTCTACTATTTCCCCTACTGTGCAAGAGTCTCTAGAGATAGTTGTCATACTTCCTTGAATGCCAAAACAACCATGCCTAATTATGACTTTTGATAGTTGTTATAGTTTTTGTTGACTAGACATTTGTTTCCTTTTATTTCTTTGCAGTGCTTGTCACATCAGAAGACCTTTCATTTCTACTTCTATTGCTTAGTTGTTCATTTAAATACTTATATATTTAGACAATGAAGTATTTAACTTATAATGTTTAACCAAAAAAGATACACTTGTTTTCTTTTCTATTTTTTATGTTGCTTGTAGTTTTGTTCTACTTTAAATGTTTGTTCATGATTTTTATTTTTATTTTATGTTTTTTGGTTATATAGTTATGTTTTCCTATTTAAAAAATGTATTAGTATTTACAATTGTTCTTATATATACTTCTGGACATGGTTGTATGCATGTATACATTTACGTATGCATTTACATAAATATGTATGCATGTAATTCAAATTTATCAGTGTCTACAACTTTTTGATACAAATATGTGTAGATATATGTGTCTGTAATGGATATGTATGTGTATTTGCATGCACAGTTCCATAGTTAGAGGTATCTGTGAGTTGTTTTTTTTAAAAAAAATGTTTTGATCTTGTTTTGAATGTTCTCAGTGCATACAATATCTTGACAAAGTTCTTTGTAGATATATGTGTCTGTGATGTATTTGTATATGTGAGTGTGTATTTTGTGTATGCATCTAATGCTTCTCAAATGTTCACCCTACTAATTTTCCATGTCTAATCATAATGTCATGTTGGATATGGATATCATATGGTTCTTGGCTATAATGTTTGTTGTGTATGTTGTGCAACTCAATCTACATCCTAGCACTGAACAATGCCTTATTGAAAATAACATAAACTGCTCAATTACTTTGGTAATTTTTATATGCAAGGTATTATTGCAACCATCACCAATATATGGAGCCCATACATGAAACAATGTTGCCATGAAAATTTGTACCAAGTGGCATTTTTTTCCTCTTCCCACATAACATACACATATATGTTCATTTAAACTCATCTATATCTCTTTCGCATGTATTGACAACTTTGAGTGTGCATATGTATGTATGTCGTTTGCGAAAATAGTCATCACTATGGTAGCTCACAATCTTCATATTAGGTAAATCTACAGAACAACAATCAACAATGCCTTATGGAAAGTAACATAAATTGTTCAATTGCTTGTGAAACTTTAGAACTCTAAATATTATTATGGCCATTGGTAATGTATGGAAAGCATATATGAAACAATGTTGTTATTGGTCTATTTTATTGCTTTGCAACCATTGCCTCTATATGGAAACGATAAATGAAATAATATTTATTGCTTTGCAATGATTGCCTCTATATGGAAACTTTTAGCCAATATGCTATATGTGTGAACTTTGCATGGAATTTTTGTTAGTCGTACCGATTTTAAAGTTGTTGGGAAACAATCAAAAATGCATATATATATATATATATATATATATATATATATATATATATTTGTATTTGCCTCCACATACATATGTATCGGTGTACATGTTTTTTTTCCATCTGCATCTTTATCTATTTCATGTGTTCGATGCATAGATATAAATATGTTGCTTCAAAATATATTGCCACAAAAAAGTATGTGTTTCCTCTATTGCATATCATTTTCCTTTCATGTGTGCAGATATGTATGTATGTCAAATTAGATGTAAGAAACATATACTCCCCTTTTTTGTTTGTTGTAATAACACCTACCATTTCAAACCTCGAGAAACATAACGAATGTCTAAGAATTTTTTGATAAGGAATTGTTGGGTCTTCTTCTATTGCTATATGTTACTGTGATTTTTTTTGTGTTTTGTGGGTTTTCCATCTAGGCCACTATTGCAACCAAAGTTGTTTTATTTGTTTCCTAAGTTTTTTGGCAATGGGTTGCAACACAGTAAAATAGGGTTTATATTAGGTCTAATAAGAAACATTGATATCACCATTCATCAAAGTGGTGGGTAGTGTATGTTCTTGCTCAGGGGTTTGGTGAGAGCCTATCATGCTCCATGACCCAATATGGTAGGGTGGAGAGAAGGCCTTGTTTTTTATTGTTCCATTTCACTTTCCTTATGTATAGATATGTATATTTTTTAAGCTAGCCATGGTCAACATTCATTCCTATGTGCAACTATGTGGATATGTGAAATCAGATGCAAACAAGTGATATTTCCATGCTAGTCTATGCCAAGTGATGTTAATATCTCGACATGTTCCTAGTGATGTTTATTTCCTTTGCTCCCAATGCAATTTCTATATTGACAGGTCCATGTATGGCTATATATGTGTGTTATCTACTTATAAACTTTAGCTCACAATAACAAACCGATTCAAAACCTCCACCACAAAATGCGAACCATAAATGAATCAATATTGGTTTCAACAGTAAGCCAGATAAAAAAACCCACATAAAAAACATGATATTAACTATTTTGCAACCATTCACACAAAACGGTGGCCATAAATGAAACAATATAGCCTAAGCTAGAGAATTGCAATCATCACCATAGAACTAAAGGCATAAATGAAATAATATTGATATCAACAGTCACCTAGATGGGAAAACCCACAAAGATAATTTTCTACCCATATTTTCCATGATGCAGCCAACATTCATCCCTTTGTGTAGATATGTATGTATGTGAGCTCAAATGTAGAGAAAATTCATATATACTCCTTCCTATGTTTATTCTTTTCATAGGGTAGTTGCTTTTGTTTTGTATCTCTATACTTAAACTTCTCCACATAAATTAATTTCTACTTCCTATCTCATAGCCTTGTCTCTATTCAATGAGAATTGTCGTGACATCTTACAAAAGAACGGGTACATATGTTTCAATTGACAGTTGTAGTTTTGTTGTTTGAGACCCACATCATGTGTTTATTGAAATTGCTATTGTCAACTGAAACATGTTGTACCTATTATTCTATGAAATAATTGGCTTAGGGTTAGGATTTTCAAGTTTTATTTGTAAAAAAAGGGGGGAGGTTAATCCACAACATGTTTCAAATTACATTTTCCCTCATATCTTTAAAACTTCTGGAAACATAGTGAATGTTTGTGAAATTTTGATAGTTCATTGTTGGTTCTCATTCTTTTTCTATACCTGCTATCAGAGCCATGAGCGAGGAGGGTAAGCTTCTATGAGGGTGAAAGTTCGATCACACATTGTCCAAATTTTGTGAAGGTGGTTGGAGGTTATTTTTTGTTTTTTGCATGGGGCAATTGTTGCAAAAGAAAAATAAAAGTGTCACATGTGATAATTTTTTGCTAGCTATTTTGTATAGAAGTTAGTGGGGAGATGCGTGTTTGAAGCAAGAAACAAGGGGTGTATATCAAAAAAACCCTTTGCAATATTGTTTCATTTGGAATTTGCACAAGAATTCACTATATTTTTGAAGGCTTTAAAAGGCAGCTATTACTTAAAATCCAAAACAACCAGCCACTTGTAAGCAACACCTACCATTTTCAAGCCTTAAAAAACATTGTGCTCGCCTATGACAAGGATAGGCTTCTATTAAGGCCAAAGTGCAGTTAGCCGTTGTGAAATTTATGTGAAGGTGGTTGGATGTTATTTTGTGTTTTTTGCATGGTGCAATGGTTGCAAAATCTCTACAAAAGTGTCGGTTGTGATAATTATTTTCCCATTTCATCTAGGAATGAATCTTGTATATAACACTTGAAAATATAGTTTATCATTCCAAGAATGTCCAATAAATTAAACATAGGGATCAGTATGTATCAATGGTGTTTACATTTGCTATGACATACATACATATCTGTACATAGGGAAAATACATTGTGGAACACTACGAACAATCATGGCATCAATATTCCATATAATACTCAAAATATAGCTCATAATTCCAAAAAAGTGCCAACATGTATCAATCTTGTTTGCATCTGCTATGACATACATCCAAATGTGCACATTGCATTCTTCATCATAGTGGTCAATGGTTGCATTAATGTTCCATATAAGAGTTAAAATATAGTTTATCATTGCAAGAATGTCCTAACAAAATAAACATACACATCAATATGTATCAAATTTATTTGCACCTACAATGACATACATACATATCTACACATAGAGGAAATCCATTATCCATGAATCCGATCAATTGTGTCATCACAAAGACTTTTCTATTGCTTTACCAATGATCCTGGCAACCAAAAAAACACAAAACAAGTGATTTGTATTGTTGTTTGCTCACTATCAATAATGTCAAAGCTGAATATTTTGTCCTCACATGCTTGTTTATTGTAATGTTGATTATCCCTTTTAGTTGTCATGTGGCCTTCTATTTCCCATCATCTACCTATTGTCCATATGTAATTCCACATACATACATTTCCACACATTGTTTCTCTACATATATGAATGTTGCCTACATCTAATTTTACATACATACATATGTGCACGCAAGAAAAGTAAAATGAAACACTACATCAGATGGAAAAACATGTAAAGCACCAACATTCACAATGGAAAACCCATGTAAAACCAGTGGTGGTTTGTTTTTTGATTTTTAAATAAAAAGCATTTGGTGCACCGATAGAGAAGGCTAGTGAAATGGCATCAACATTAATTATTCTATGGTTTCTATGTATGTTTGAAGAATATTTTTGGATATATATGTGTAACAACCTATGATGGTCCATGGATGAATATGTTAGGGTGGATAGCAAGCTTTCTTTTGTTGTGTTTCATTTTATTTTATTTTCCCTATGTGTAGATATGTATATGTGTTATTATTCCTTTCACCCTCAAAAATTAGTTGTTTGAATGATAGATTGTATATTAAGTGTAATAAGGAACATTGATTTCACCATTCATCAAAGTGGTGGACACCCAATATGGTAGGGTGGAGATTAGGCCTCATTTTGTTGTGTACTATTTTATATTTTCTATGTCCACAATTGAATTCCTCACTTGAATTGGGTTCTTTAGCATTATGTGTAGATCTGCCTTTCTATTTTGCTAGATATTGCAAGATACATACCAACAATTATAGTGCACTATAAATCAAACAAGAGAATCATCTCCAATAATAGTTTTCATTTCCATCATCATGAAATGTTGCTGTTCTATATAGTAAGTGTAGTGCTTCTCTTTCCCTCTTCATTTCCATGCATATAGAATCTCCACCATTTCTAAATTTGCTTCCTTATCATTTTTTATATGTGAGATGTAATCATGGTATTATATATATTTTCCTTATAAATTATAGAAGTATTTAAATTTTGTAATTTGCATATTTTTTACTAATAAAACATGTTTGCCTCACCAAAGTTCACATTTCCCTTCTGTGTATCTATAGCCCAGTCAAACCATTTTAGATTGCAACTACATTCTATTTATATACAAGCTATACAAATCTCCAAAATGCTAAATAGCTTTACGATTGCACATTTGCATGGTGTATGGCCTTCACCTACATTCCATCTATATACAATGCAAGGCTATATATCTTTTATTGTATTTCTTATTTCACAACTCCATGTCAATTTATAAAAAATGTATAGCATTGATTTGAACTAAATAAATTTTCTTAGGTACCAAAGCATTGCTTTGATCATTGATCAAAGTGGCAAAAAATTAATGCTTCTGATTGGGGGTTTGGTGAGAGCCCATGAGGCTCCATAAGCCAATATGGTAGGGTGGAGAGCATGACTTCTTTTTTGTGTTCATATTGCAATCCATTGCATGCACAAGGTATGCCTACATTTTATTTAATTACTACATTCTACTACACCTACATTGCATATTATTTGTTCTAAATTCTACAAGTCTTTATATTTTCTAATTTATTTATTGTCTACCAATGGCACATGTTTATTGCACTAAACTTCACACTATCCTTTCATGTTTGCAAAGCATACTCAACCCAAACAATCCTCCTTTGTGGATCTTTTGACACCATTAGATCTTGTATAAAGTCGACAAGGGCTAAAACATTGCTTTCATCATTGATCACAATGGTGAACAATTTTTTTTTTCTTGGGGGTTTAGTGAGAGTGCATGACACTCCATGACCCAATATGGTAGGGTGGAGATTAGGCCTTCTTTTCTTGTCTTCATACTGCATCTTGCCATGTCCATGAGGTATGCCTATATTTTATTTATTTCATCCCTTCCATTATAGGTACATTGCTTATTATGTATTATAAATTATAGAACTCTTTATATCTCCCGATTTACATATTGTCTATCAATTACAGATGATCACTACGCACTAAACTTCACATTTTTTTGTAATTCTTGTAGAGAATACTCCAACCATAATGGGGATTTTGATGATCTTCTATAAATTCAGAAGGGGCCAAAACATTTCTTTAACCATTGATCATAGTGGTGGAAATTTATTTTTTTGCTCACAGGTTTGGTGAGAGCACATGACGCTTCATGACCCAATATGGTAGGGTGGAGATTAGGCCTTATTTTCTTGTCTTCATACTGCATTCTTCCCCATGCATCAGGTTTTCCTATATTTTATTTATTTCATCACTTCCATTACAGGTGCATTGCATATTATGTATTATAAATTATAACACTATTGAATTTGACTCCATTTTCTAACAAATGTTCGTCAGTCGTTCAACAAACATTTGTCGAACAATCAATGAATTGACGAAAGAATTTTTGTCACCATTTTTTCATCAAAATTCTGACAACGAATTAAATGTTGAAATAATGGTACAGATTCGTCGGTCATCGACATCATAAAATGACTAAGATGTTCGTCAAAATATTGATGACAACTTCATGTATCCACTGATGAATTTTAACCAAAATGCAATTGCAATGGATCTTCTGAAGTGTTAAAACAACACTAGAAGTTCATCACCATTTCGATGAAATGGGCAAGGAGTTACGATGAAGCCTTCATCGCAACTATAGAAACTTCGTTGGACCTTTTCGGTGATTTGTCGGTGGCCTTTGTCGAAATTGCGATGAAACAATGCAATTTAAAAATATATATATTTGTTGAAATATACCATCGCGGAGACTCTTGGCGATGACCACCAAAGCCAATCCATTCATGAGAGATCAATCATTAGCACAAGATAGAAAACTCACTCTGATAGTCCATGTCTTTCTGATGACTTCCGTCAGAAAGATAGATCCAATGTCACACTAATCTGACCTCTTCAAGAGCTTTAAATGGACCTACACCATGTCATCATGGAGACTCTTGGCGATGACCACTGAAGCCAACCCATCGATGAGAGATCAATCATTAGCATAGGATAGAAAACTCACTCTGATAGTGGATGTCCTGCCGATGACTTCCATCGGCAAGAAAAATCCAATGTCACACCGATCCCACCTCTTTAGGAGTTTTTAACACTACTGGTTATTAGCAAGACATTCTGAGGGTCTCACCAATTAAAAAAGTGTCTAAGAACAAGTAAACAAATGGAACCTATTAATTTTCTTACTTTGGGGTTCTTTAAATCATAGAATAGATACCATCTTCTTGTGTATAATGTACTTATATTCATATTTGAATTCGAGATCAATTGTCATTGCACATTCCATTTTAGTTGCATAGAGTATTCTATAAGCAATATATTGACAATTCCAAATGATTTAGGGTGTTGTACAACTCTACCTATCATCACAGTTCTATTATCCCCCCTAGAGAATCCTACAAAGACAAGTTTACAATACCAAGTCAAATAATATGAAAAAGACTTACTTCCATACAAATTAAATGATTATTCTCTCAATGGTAATTGTCTAATCACAACAACAATTCCATGAAAGGTTATCCATGCTCCATAAGAGATGATCGATCATACATACAGACTGTAAGATATATAGAAAAGGTATTACACTTGAGAACAACCAAGGGCTAAAAAAGGAAGGAGTTAAGAAATGTCTAGATTGAAGAGAAAATGTGTAGGGAAAATGTTGAGTAGTGTCAAGAGAACAGAGCTTGTAGAACATATTCTTGATCTAATCAAGCTCTTGAACAACTTAAAAAAAATTAAAATACTAACACATACATGAGACATGTAATGAACTTCCAATATCTGCTATCTTTTTTATTAATGTAGAGGTAGGTAAAGGAGAAATAATTATAATTGTAACACTATTCATAGTCCAGTAAATTATGTTCATAATTTGTGTTCAATGGACCTCAGTTTTATAATTATACTGCCCATCTAATACCATATTTTAATCTAGGGTTCAACTATCTCAGATCTAAAGAAGCACCTTCAATTAACCGTTTAAAGTACTATAAAATAAGGTAAGACTTTTACTTGAGAAAGAATGGGTACACTTGTAGGATTAAAGTTCTTGCAATCATCAGGATTTATTAGCACACAGACACAACCTACAACATATGAAGCAATGGATGACTACAAGTTAGTGAAATGGTCCTTAATATGTGACTAGTTTGCAAATTTATTGGTAGAAAATAAGGTTACACACAGATCTACATAAAAAATTATGAAGACAATCTACTATAATCATCAAAATAGATGAAAATTGCAAAGGAAAGAGTCGAGCTACCTCTCTAGAGCCTAAAAAAAACATGCAAGAAACATGAAAAAGAAGAACAAACCAGTTTTTGGATGAATACAAAATGGTGCCTTCAGCAAGTGATTCATATTATTTCACACCTGATAGGACATTAAGAAGATTTTAGTCTTCCTCTCTAAAATTAACTACTTGCAGAAAAAACCTAGAAACAAATATTATATACCTCCATGTCTAGCTGAGGGTAGGTATAAGAGAAAAAATAATAATCAATGGAATACTGAAAAAATATCAATGTGTGTGTAGGTTTGTATTACTCAAAATATCATTTCATTTCCTAAGGGAAAATACCAAAATGATGTTTTAAATTTCAATTTTCACATAGGCTCCCTTATTGCTACACATGCATATACAAGTGTTATTCAAGCTCTAAACTATTCAAATATTAAGGATTTAATTAGCTATAAGATGGAAACTTGTTTTTTAGACATAATCCGTCATCTTTTACATATCTTTATTCACTCCTAGCACTTTAGATAAATTTGTGTAAATGAGACAAAAATGTGAATCTTTTATGACAAAGAAAATTCTTAAAAGGAGGGGGAGAGAGCAAAGGGTAGGGGGCAAGTGAATTCTTGAATGTATATAAAATTATAACATTTTGATCATTATAATAATCAAATGAATCTTAAGTTTGAAGCATTAATATCATTTAGAAAATTTATGGTCAAGAATGAATGTAAGTAGATAAATTTTTACATACCTGCAAATGGTACAAAATTTCATGGTTAAGTGGAAGCCTCCCATCAACAAAAAAATCCAAATATCTGTGTATCTATCTCAATTAAGCCTCTAAACCCTTCAGATCTATCAATTTTTCCACTAACTTGTTATGCACAAAAGTCAAATTTTAGAGTTATGTCACCACTAAAAACATAAGAAACAGAGCTTTGAAACCAAATCCACATACAACACAATGTGGTATTCATACAAATCCATACAAACAAACTAAAGTTAGAACATTGGAATGGAAACAACTTCAAATTATGATGCAGAGCATGGATTCGGGGTATAAAGAATCATTTTTCTGCCACCATAGTGAAAATTTAGCTCTTTCTTTCATCCTTGCATATTGGTTTGATGCTTCAAATGATGCATTTCTTATATTGAAAAGTGCATTACCTTATTGAGCTTTTTTTTTTTTTTTGAAAATAGTTTAATATTCTCTACTTAACGGGCCAACCACATGATGGTGGAAGCTCATTTTTCCCTCCCCCACCCTCACATCACTCTCAATTCCCCATAGCCAATCATATAACATTAATCATTCATTCATCCATTAATAACATATACAATTAATTCACTAACATATAACATTCATTAATTAACATATTCACATTCATTCATTCATTAACATATAATATTCATTCTTTTAGTTTTTACATATCAAAAATATGGTTGTCATGATATGATTACAATCACTTATTTTTTTGTTTCTTTTTTAAAGCTAAAATAATTTGAAGTGGAGTATCATTTTCTAAATCATTTGTCCCACCTTTAGTTTTTCTTCCCTCTGCTTGTGATCTTAATGTATGCCTAGTCCTCTTCTCACGACGTGGACACTGCTGCAAGGGGGGGTCTGCTACAATAACAAAGAAATGTTAAAATGATATGTTTTATTATTATTGTTACAAGTATTTCATTAATTAAAAGAGCATTAGAATGGTTATTTTTACATGATGGGTCCACATCATGTTCCCAAACGTCTATTATAGACTCATGCTCAACATGTTGAACACCCTTTACATCCTGATCTGTAGTTGAAACATGAAAAGTTACATTAATTAATACACTAATTGAAATTAAATATGTTTAAAATAACATTAGAGTGGTCCTCTTTACATTATGGGGCCACATCATGTTCCTAATCTTCTCTATCCTAATCATGCTCAACACGTTGATCATGCTCTACATGCTGTAAAGTTGAAACATGAAAGGTTGCATTAATTAATAGACTAATTGCAATTAAACATGTTTAAAAGAACTTTAGAGTGGTCCTCTTTACCTGATGGGGCCACATCATGTTCCTAATCATGCTCAATATGTTGATCATGCTCTACATGCTCTAAAGTACTAGGATTCACACCATGACCTTCATCTACAGGTTGTACTATGCCCTCACCAGGCTGCATTCCAATGTCATGTGCAGTATTATCATTGATTGAATGTTTAAAAAAAATAGGCATGTAATTACTTTATGGTGGAAATTAATATTGAATATATTTCACAAGTATTCAATTTTAAATAAACTTTATTGATTTTATTTACCTACGTGTCAAATGTAGTGGAAGATTGTGTTTTCTCAGTCAAGACTCTTAGGCGTTCAACCACGACTCCATAGCCTTACTGGAAAGAAATCTTCAGGTCCTCTTCTGTGGGAACTCTGTTGAATTTAGAGCCCTACATTTGTTGATAAGATCATGAATTTTGATTCTATGGTGTGATAAAACCAAAATTGTTTTCAATTTATTATTTGGATACAATATTTCATTTATTGATACTTACAATTCTTGCGGCTAATTTCATATAACCACCAGAGCCAGGTTTGTGCTACCCGTGTTTTTCTAGTCTTTCCTTTGTTTCCTTTGATGTGTTAGGCATCCTATGAAAATTTTGAAATATGTTAGATTATCTAAAAAGAAAGAGTAATCAGTATATAATTACATTGTTGATAGTGTCACATACCTTCCTTGGCCTGGTGGTGTCTTTCCTTTTTTCTTTTCAGCCTTCTCCTTTCCATCTGACACTAGGTCCTTCCACTCCCTCTCTAGAATCATGGGGGGACACTCGTACTTTTTTTTCTTCTCTAAATGTGACCTATATTGGTCCCTCACATACTTTAGATAGGTACCAGTTTTCTTAAGGACCTTGGTTCGATTGAATGTTTTATCACTGAATAGCACAACTAAACAGTTAATGAGTTTTATTATCTTTTAAATCTTGATTTTGGGCATTCCACCGTGTACGTATGGTGGGACCAAAGAGCTCCAATGTAATATCACTTAGATTTTTATAAAAACCATCATTTCCTCCAAAATGATCATGGGATCAATAGTCTAAAAAGAGCGATCAATAAGTAAGTTTCAATTGGATTATATATAATAATAATTAAAACATTTTAAAGTAAATGAGACCTTCTCTATCTTTATGGGAACGAAATCCTCAGTCACCACAAATGTGACCGGTAATGTTCCTATACTAGTAATACGAGAAGATCCAGGAAATGCTACTAAAATATCACCAGTACTAGTGGCCTCTGCATCCCCAAGTACACGTCCTGATGCATGTTTTGGCATGTGTTCGCTACCCAAGGGTGCACTAATAGATGCCTGCATGCTATGTGTTGCCAACATTTCAAACAAAAATATAGGCATGGATGATGGGGTTAGATGATGTGATGTATGCATAGGAAGATTAGGATGGAAACTTCTACCAACCCCTACTCCTCATGAAACACTTGTAGTAACCTGATCATGGCCAGAAGGATCACGAGGAAACAAAAAAATCTTGTAAAAACAACACATATTTAAGTTCATAACATAAAAGAGTACAAAATATAAAACCATGAATAAACTTATGTTATAATTAAAGAGCTCATGACAACTTACTTGCAATTTTTGTGATCTCTTAGTCAATATTTTAACCCTCTCTTATCTCATCTATTTGAGGCAGTATGAATAACAACTTAAGGATTTCTTCATTGCATTTTTTTGGGGTCTTCCTTATCATATCGAGAGGGTTTGTTGAATAAGTGATGTCATCATCACATAATATTGACTACACCTCCCTATGGATTCTCTCATCTACTGTTGGTGCCTTTCCCTGATCAGTCGACTACAACAAGAATATTAAAAATATTATCAAAATTAACCCAATAAAATTATGAAAAAAACATAATAATAAAACATTTTTCTCTTATCTAATTTGTACAATTAAAATGAGGTAAACCTATCAGGTAGAAGTTCCTAAAGATACATCACGATCTATGCTCTAGGCCGAAGCCTTCTTCGTATGATCAATGTCCCACTATGAAAAAAAATATATATAAAAAAACATTACCGAAATGAAACCAATAGACTTACGAAAAAAGCATAAGAATAAAATGGTTTATTCGAGTCATTAATTGGAGGTTGGGTAAAATGGTACATAGTATGTACCACCCCCATAGTAACTTTTTTTGTAACTAAGTGATTCAAATTGTAATTGATTAACAACTCTTTGCAGTTATTGATTTTATTGCACATACGAATACATGGTTTCCCTCACACACCTCGAATATGCAATTGGGTTGCTTATTTTTTGACTGAGGTCATGTACTTTTTATAAAACCTACAATATTCCCTAATGATTTTGGCCTTCTATCAATGTACATAGCCACTCCTTTATTTTGATCCTTATCTTTTAGCTGTATATAATTTACTAACAGTGCATACCTATGCATACTTCCTGTATATCGAACTAGTTGCATCCAATATTTGTAACTGTAACAGGGTCCAACATACTCCATCAATTCCATAACTTTTTCATAACAGACCTTTATGTCATCCATACAAAACAGGCCCAAACCATGCAATGATGATAGTGGTATGCGATATATCCTCTTGTTGACACAAAAATTAGTGTTTATTGGAGGAAGTTCCTTGGGAACCCATTGTTTCCATAGATGTTTGTACCTCAAGGGCACCTCGACGTTTCCTATGCTCTCATAATCATAAGAACATGACCCCCTTTCAACAAGAAACAATTCCATGTGTTTACAAAATTTTCTTCTAATGTTTGGACCTCTAGTTGATTTCTCTCTTTTAGACATACTACATGTCTCACTTTCCTCTTCTCTTCCTAAATTTCCCTCGCACGAGGAAGAAAAAACTGAAAAATACCTATTTGGTGGTACTTGCACTCATAAGGATGTTGGATGAAGTTCTTTCATGGTGATGTGATCCCAAGGTGACATTATGATTAATCTATCAGTTCATCGCTAGAATTTCATAGGTTATAAGGTAATCAAGTCTTGATAGATTGCAAGTTATTGTTACTACCGTCCAAATGTGTCTATCACAAATAAAATCTACTTAATTTTTTAACTCCCAAAATTTGTAACAAGTGTTAAATGTGACTATGGTCCACCAGTTACACAACCAAGGGCTCAAATGTATTCTCTAATTGTAATAAAAAGACTTTTTCTCTTCATTCAAGTAATAAACTTGAAGGGAAAGACCACCAAGTGGTTTATTGGATACCTACATGACTAAAAATAGCAGCAAATTTACATTTAATTTCCATATGTCTAAGTGGTTAATGGGGAGGGAGTGTGTACTAGGCCTGGTTAAGTCATCATAAGTTTATGCTTTGGCAATAAAATTTTTTTATGTCATCTTAAATCTTTCTATGTCTAATTGCTAGGATACTTTTGGTATGTTTTAAGGTAGGATGATTGATGAAAGATCCCAAAGATCCTTTCTCCATGGTATCTAGGAACACATAGCAATGGTCTTCTCTCATATGGTTGGACATGATTTAAAGAAATTAGCTAGGAATTATTCATTTAACCTAAGGTTTTCTCATAATGCCATCATTGGAAAAGTATGATTAAATTCTTCTATTATGAAGAATTGGTCTATGTGCCTCTAATAATGACTATAAATATTTGTAAGGAAAAAATGACTAATTGCATCACGTAGGAGAGAATCAACTTTGAGTTCTTCAAAGATTATATTCCTCTATTCATAATTTTTAAGGGTTGTGTGTGGAGGAGGTTATCACTACCAAGAAGGGATAAGACCTTTCCTTGTGATGGAACTTCAAAAAATTTCTCTTTCTATTCCATTTTTATCTTGCCTTATGTCTCTAGTCATCTATGGTGTTTGGGAAAATCCTAAGGTTGGGATTTTACCTTTGTCTTCATGTAAAACCCTAGTGTTTATCTTACACCTTGGGTGGGATATTTTGGGCCATTAATTTTTGGAGAGGGTTTTAAAACAACTTAAGCCCCATCACTTCATCTAGGTTGGTCCCCTTTAGATTTATCATTTTATTTCATTCACTTGACTTGAAGTCTTGGATGGTCCCATGCTCCCTCACTTAAAAAAATCTTATTTCATTGTTTATCATCGACCTAGTGATGTCCCCTCATTCTTTTAATAATTGTTCTATATTTTGCAGAGGGACAATTTTTTGTGACTGTAGATAAATTATCATTTGATCTTAGTCATTCCTTGCCATCCCATGATGACCCCACCACATTGTTTTGGTTTATCGCAATATCACGGGCGAGTGCCACATGTCTCATTTAATGAAGCTGAAGAGACGATATAAATACTTTGATACATTTATCTGGTTTTAATACATTATGTAGTGGGTTACTAAAGCATTTATGAGATGCACGTGTTTCAAATCACCAGAGATGTTATCATCTCAGTAGGAAAGGTGCTTGATGGTTAATGAAAAAGTTGGCGACTATGTTGAATGAACAGGATTACCGATGGTTGAGATCCATGGTTGCCTTCCATAGTGTGATCAAAAGTTGTGAGGTATTTATCGATCATGATATCATAGGAGAGCACCATGTGGATTTCCTTGGAAGCGCATAGTATGGTGGGCCCTTATTTCCATGATGGAGATTGTGTCATTTTGTTTTGAAGGCAGTCATTCGATCATCTAACCAAAGTGAAGGATCGATGGTTAGTATTTGAATCTACATCAAATGCAATTGGAGTCATTCATGTAGTGCACGAGTAAGCTTTAATGATAGACAAGACATCTATTGGCATGATTTGATCAAAATAAAGTGACATTCTCCTACTTTTATTGTGTGAAAAAGAATTCAAACGTCTTTGTGGAGCAGTCTCAAGGCTAAGGATGAAGTTATGAGTTACAACAAATATTTGTGTTTCTACAAGCACAAAGTCATGAGTTGATTTATGTATCTCCTAGTTAATCTGAATTTGAACTTGGGGGAAATTTTTTGTGTTCTTTTTAATCAAGGGGTAAACGCTTTTAACCGGAGCTATGAACCGGAATACAACCATTCAACAATACCACCCCAACGGGGTTTGAACCTTGGTGGCATGAACAACAATGCCACTAATAAACCATCACACCATGCCAATACTAGCAAATTTTTTGTGTTCTTATTGGAGGCCTTGTTGATAATTTTCTTGAGATATAGGTTGATTGAATTGTGGGAAATTGCAAGGTTCTATTATGTAATTTCATATTTCTATTTAGCCCTAGTTTGTTTGAAGTTTGAAATAACAAGGAAGCCCTAGTTTACCCAAGATGGCAACATCAAAGCAACATTTTGGCTAGATTGATTATTTAAATAGAAACCTATATGATGATTTTTTGGATCAATTTCCCTTGTCAACGAATGATAGGAAGAAGGGGTTGGTCTTGATGAGAGGAAAAAACCTAGGGGAGGGATTGGTAAATAGGTGTTCCAACATAGCCGATGTTAGGGTTCCTCTTATAGGTTTAGAGATGTTCAAATTATGGTGTGGATAGAGTAATTTTCCCCACCCCTTTTTGAATGGTTGGATGTATGATATGGGTATGTGTAGGATCATCATGGAAAAAATAGGCCCTCAAGTGGCAAAAAATTTTGAAAAATCAATGTTAGGCAACTTGATGTAAAAATTTGAATAAGTTATCTATATTATTTCAAAAATATGTAACAATAGAATATGTAGAAAATTGAATGTGATACCGTTTGAAAGTTATAGATGTTTTTCAATCAACCTATCGATCAGGACTTTAGTCATAATTCTAATAGAAAATAAATAATAATTATTTATTAAATTCAAATTAAAGTATAATTTATATTGGTGGAAAGCTGAGAATCTCCTCTAAAAACCCTTTTTGTTTCTTCAATTTTGGGTTAAAAAAAAGTCATCAACCACATACCCTACAAATACCCATAATATTTCCACTTTTTGGCCCATCATGATCCTGCACATACCCATATGGGGAAGCTGGTGATACCAAATGTGTTCCCTTATATAAATTTTCTTAGGGAAGTGGCTACATGATATTACCCTATCACACAGGTGATTAGAGATAATGATGGAAGGGCTCTATTAAGCATTAATAGAGAGGAATTCTAACAAGTTTTTGATCTGAGTGAGCTTAGTATGTTCTTGGTTCCTATTGATCTTGAAGAGATGAAATGGGAATATGGGAAGTTGAAATCACTTTTTAAAGTTAAGTTGCTCCCACCTCATTTGGATAGGGCAGGAGGCTCAAGATTCCATATTAGCCCTAATGACCAATAACCTTTCAAACTGAACTACTTTGCAAATCATTTCTCGGCCACCTTTTACTCATTGTGCTAGATTTTTGGTTTTAACCCCAACATAGTGATGCCTATTGCTTACATGTTCATGGGGATACAAATACAACACCCTAATTTCTTAGTGATTTATGATTTCACTTCCTTTTTGGAAGAAAAGATACATGAAGGACTGTTGAAGTTGCAGCAAAATTATGTAGGCACTACATTCTTTTAGTACTCCGTGTTAATGTATATGTTTTTGTATAAGAATGTTGAATTCTTCTCTAAGAAGATGGAGTTAAGGAAGTTGGTTAATGGAGAAAGATTGCAAGTGTAGGTGTGGACTACAAATTTATCATGTAATAGGGAGAATGCCAGTTATGTGCACTTTCACAATTGTTTTGCTTCCAAATTGAGAGCTAGATTGATGGTAAATGTACCTAGGATTCTTGAGGAGTTACATGATTTCCTCAGACCAAAGGGGAGGAAGCCAAAGTTAAAGGTTTTCCACAACTGAGGTGACATTATTCCATACCTAGTCAACATTTTCTTAAGGGTGTATGGTTTTCAAGGGACCCCTCATATATTGCAATACAATGTGCCACTAAGAGTGGGATTTGTAGAGGTTATGTGGCAGATTGGTTGTATCCATTAAGACAACCATACTAGGAAAGGTAAAGGAAATTTTTTCCCAGACTATACTATGGTGTTTGATTTTGTTTTTTCAAAAGGAGGCTGGGTACACTTTGGGAAAAATTTTGAAGAATACTATTTGAGGTGTGGTCCCAAGTGGCAACATGATCTTGAGGGCTTCTTTGCTCTTTTAGACAAAGGATAAAAGGTGGTAAGTTTGTGCATGAGTTGAACTTCCCTGAGGAATTGATTAGAAATTAGTTTGACCTAAGTAGGTAGGAGTGGAACAAGGAGAAATGGATAGCTTATGACAAGCTATTGGCCATTGTACACAAAATGGATCCAAAGTATGATCCATTGATGGAGTTCAGTCCACATCATAAGAAAATTGTCTTTTTGATGGACAACTTCAAAGAAATCATGGGTACCTTGATGACCAAGAAGGTAAACCGGGAGTCAAATATAGGCATACAAAAGCAAGATACCAAGCCAATTGAAATGAGGACAACCTACCAACCTACAAGGAAAAGTCCTATTTATAGGAGGAAAAGAAATGATAGCAGTGATTAGGAAGAAGAGGATAGAAAAGCGAAAAAATAATGAAATTGCTTGCACAACTAGGTCTATAGCTCAAAACACCTAGGGAAATTAAGATTGTTGATTTGGAATCATCACCTAAGAGTAGTCCCTCACCACCACCATCAAAGCCAAGCCCTAAGAGGAAAAATATTGAACAATTACAAGAATATTTGGTGAGTGAAATTGTTGTCACTGACCAGGACATGCAGATGGGTATGGCTTCCCCTCCCAGGCTAGCTGAATTGACTATCTCTGATCTGGATATGAAAGGAAAATGTGTGCAAGATGCAAGAATGGAAGCATGTAAGGAATTTCTTGATGATAATGCATTTGTAAAATATCCAGTCTTCTTGAAACTAGTATGGAGAATGAAATTGGAAGAATATCAAGATAAATGCAAGAGGAGAAGAGAATTGAGACCTGACAGGTCAAATCAGGATAATGATGATGAAGTGAGAGCTGAATTAATGGAAGAATTCAAGAGCATCACTCCTAAGGAGGGGAGAAAATTGGTAAATCAAGCTAGTGTCTTGAGTTTTACTAAGTGGGACATTGCAGATGTTGTAGATTTTAATGCTATTTTGAAGTCCAAATATCCCTTGCAAGATTCTGAAGAAGAGGTCAAGCCAGCATTGCAAGATTCTACCTTTAGTGAAGAATATGAGACCTTAGCAATTTGGGCTTTGGCCCCTCAAGGCAGAAAGACAAATGTTACTGATATTAACCCAAATTTAAGAGGGTTGATAATAAAGAGAGCTTTAGGAGACCTCAACCACATAGGCCACTAATTTGACTATAAATGTGGCCAAATTGGCCCAAAAGAATGCTAAAAGAGAGGAGGCTTAAAAGAAAAGCCTAATGGAGAAGTACAATTTTATAATTGGGGAATATAGCAAGATGCAGCAAAGGAATGTTGAGCTACAAAATGAGGTGGACAGATTAAAGTACAAGTAGATTCGGGATACATCAAGTGCTCCAAGGATCAGAACATCTCCTTCCACATTAGGGTGAGTACCTCCTGCATCTCCCATTGTTTCTACACTGGGGTCCCCTAGCAAAAATCCTTCCCTCATCCCTATTTTGGAGCTAATTGATGAAGAAATAGAATGCTTTGTTGATCCTACAAAGAAGCATCTTATGCACAAAATTGCAAAGTTACAGGCATCCTTGAAGGTAAGTGAGAAGGGATTACTTTTAAAGAAAATGGAGGTTGTTAATACTATATTGATGCATTTGAATGAGAAATTTGATGACATATTATCATTTGTGTATTCTTTATATTCTTTATTATTAGATTCTATAAAGAATATTGATAGGGATCAGGAGGTAGTAGTACCATTAATTGAAAATTGGATCCCTAGGGCCAATGATTTAGACATAATGTATAAAGCCTCGAGGTATGATATAAATAATAGGCCGAAGTCATTGCAAGGTTTCTAGACCTTACCAAATGACTTGAGTAGGAAGATTAGAGAGTTGATGAATAAATTTGATGATTGAAGTAGCACATTGTTACCTGACATAATTGATGAGTAGGGAAATATTAGGTCACTCCAACAGTGGTAGGATCAAGAAAATGAGTTCATCAACGATCAAATTAGATTATTTTGTGATGACTCAAATTATGATTTTTTGGTGAGCTATATGGACAAAATCATTAGCACCAACTCATTCTTGGATTCTTTTGAAAGAGAAGCAAATCAAGTGGCAATTAAGTACAAACCTTATAGTGTCAAGGTGAATGAGGCAATCAATTTTAATTAGCCAACTGATGAAGAGTACCAAAAATGGGTAAATGTGTATTTAACTGAGGAAGAGTGAAAAGGAGTAGGCTGCTAATGGTTGAAAAATTAGTTGTTGTAGTTACAACAGATTCCAGTTTTGGTTTTTGGTGATAGTCTAGGCACAAAAATCTTGATTTTTTTTGTTGCTGCATCAACCATTCTCAGTAGGCACAATGAACAAGAAGATTCTCTAGGGAGATTTTTGTTATAAAAAAATTTTGGAATATCACAAGGCGGTCTAATTGGCTAGTGACACATGTGCTTTATGGCCCAATGCTTTTTTTCTCCTTCTTTTCCTATAAGAAGGATTTCAAGGCCAAAAGTACAGGTTAGCAAGTTAGATATTTTTGGTCAAGTCTAGATGAAGTTGCAGAGAAAATTGTAAAGTCTAATGGTTTTAGGGAAAATGCAATTTAGGTTTTGAGTCATTCTATAGTAGGTTTTGAATTCATGGGGATTTGATGTTTTATGATAGTACTGGCATTTGAATTGATATGATTAATTCAAACTCATGTCTCTCCATTGTACAAGCATATCTAAATTTTGAATAAAATGATCAAGGGTTGTTTCATTCATCTCACTCTTGTGGTGTGTATGATTCTTGTTTTAGCTTTAATTCAAGGAATTAATTAAAATGCTTGAATGGGATTGTAGGTGGATATGTTTTGTATAAGGATTTGATAAGTAGTATTGGGTTAGAATACATATTGATGAGATTGTAAAGCAATGTTGTCAAGGATCTTATATGTTATTTGTTAAATCTATCATAAACCCTTAGATGCTTATAAATTTGACTCCTCCAATGGATATATGGCACTAATCTAAGTTGTACTTATTCATATGGTTCAGTATTTGTTTTCCTTTACCTAGAGCTTGCTACAAATTGCAAATCAATGACTATCTTATACTGTGAAATGTTTTTGTAGTTATCTCATGCTCCAAATAGTTGATATTATTGATAAACAACCAATTCTATTTGATATTATCATATTATGTTGAGCTATTAAATGAGATTATTTGATGTTGTTAATGTTGTTTATGATGGTGGTGCAGAGGTTGTAAATGCATTAAGGGATCACCCTCCTGGGTCTTGCAGAGCCCAAAGTGTAGGAGGTCTTCAAAATCCTCGTCAATTGGTCCAAGTCCATCAAGCTACCTTTTATTGGAATTGGAAATTCCATAGGTATATTAGAAGATCAACTTGCTTACCATAAAAACAACCAACACCTTGCATATGTTTGTGGTGGAGCAATTAAAGAAGAATTTTATGCCTCTATTTCCATTCATCATTAGATCTACCTTATCCTAGCATATACTTGGAATAATCTACAATTGCTTCAAACTCATGCAATGAAGGCTATGTGTGATGAAATCCTAGACCTCAACCAAGATGTGGGTAAATTATGGGAGTTTTCCCAAGACCTAAGGCTAGTCAATAAAAACATAAAATACTAAGCTATTTTATTTTTTCTATCTTATCTTATACCATTTTACCAGAATGGGGGTGCCAATGTATGAGAAGATCTTTGGAAACTATGCATGAAAATTGTAGGTTAACGAGAATGGGGGTGCCAAACTTACAGTACTCATTTCCCCTTGGTTGTCGATTTTCCCTGAGTTCCCTCAACCTCATCCTTGGTGCTGGTATTCACCTTGTTTTCACTCCTCCAAACTCTTCCTGAGTGCTGATATTGACCTTGTTTTCACTCCTCCAAACTCTTCATTAGCGTTGGTATTGACCTTGTTTTAACTCCAAACTCTTCCTCAGTGCTGGCATTGACCTTGTTTTCACTACTCCAAAATCTTCCTTAATGCTAGTATTGACCTTTCACTTCTCCATTTTGATGAGCTACAACCTGATTTCATTAGGTTTTATAGTATGTTAATTAAATTGAAAAATTTAGCACCATTTAGCTAGGTTTTAATATTCTACAATATACTTAAGTATATATTAGCTATATTTTACATAATAAATAATATAATTATTCAACTTATTATAATTATATATTATATTATTTAACAAAACTATTATAATTAATAATTAAAAATAAGTATACTTTTGTATAATACAAAATACAATTAATATAATATATATGTAATATAATAGTAATATATATTAAAATGAGAGAGAGAAACTAAATTTTGATTGGTTGTTTCATGTCAACAATCCAAGGATGGCATGTGTCCTTGGGGAGTTATGCTCAAGGTAGCATGCCATTTGATTAAAGATATGATAATTCTCCTTTAAGACCTCTTCAATGTACCCATTGCACACTTAAGGAGACAGATAAATATAGGGAAGAAAATATAGAGAGAGAGGGAGATAATGACAAACATACAAATAGAAAGGGAGACAGAGAGATAGAGAGATTTAGAGAGATAAAGAGATAAGGATGAATCGATAGAGATATAGGGAGGGTGATTGATATATCTTTCCCTGTCGCTCTCTATATCTCTATCTCTCCCACTATCTATGTCACTCCCTCTTCCCCCCTCTATCTATTGAGCTATCTCTCCCTCTCCCCCATTTCTCTCTCATTCACTCCATCTCTCCCTCCATCTCTCCTACTCTATATCTCTATCTCTATTTCTCTATTTATCTCCCTCTCACTCCTCTCTCTATCTCTTTCTATCTATATCCCTTTCTCTCCCCCTCTCTATCTCCCCCTCTTTATCTATCACCATTTATCTACACCATTTCTCCCTCCCTATTACCCCTATCCATCAACTCTCTATCTCCACCTCTCTTCCTTTCTCTTCCCATATATCTCCATCTCTCTTTATCTTCCCATATATCTCTATCTCTCTCTCTTTCTCTCCCAATCTATCTCTATCTCCCCATATATTAACTAAGAAGGCATGAAAGCATGCAATAGTATACATGTTGGTAAAACTATAATAGTGTTTTATTAAACTATAAGTAACACTTATCTTTCTAATTTCAATCCTTCTTATAAAAATAGTGTTTTATTAAACTATATGTAGATTGTTGGGTATGTGCAGGATCATCATGGAAAAAATAGACCCTTAAGTGGCAAAAAATTCAGAAGAATCAAAGTTAGGAAACTTGATGTGAAAATTTGAATAAGTTATCTATATTATTTCAAAAATATGTAACAATAGAATCTGTAGAAAATTGAATGTAGTTTCTAAACTACTAGGTTTATTTATATTTTTTTAAATCTATTTGGTGAAAATTTGAAATTTCATTGTAGTAGTACTTAAATTTCAAGGAAAAAATAAGAAGTAGGTGTTTGTCTGACCACCCTACCCATAATAAAATGATAATATTTTTTTATAATATTTTAGACATAAGTAGTGGACTCATGTCTAGATGTGATGCATATTTTTTTGTAATTTTTTTCCAAGTAAATAATTAATTACGATTTTTTTATTACAAATTTTAATAATTATAAAAACTTGTATGTCTCACCACCTTAACTTGGTCAAAAATTCATGAAATTCAATTTTTCTTTTTTTAATCCTATAGTATATGAAGCATAGAATGTGATGCATGTTTTGGATTCATAAAATGTTATACCATTTGAAAGCTATAGATGTTTTTCAATTAGTCTATCAATCAACACTTTAGTCATAATTGGAATAGAAAATGAATAATAATTATTTATTAAATTCAAAGCATTAAAGCATAATTTATATTGCTAGAAAGTTGAGAATATCCTTTAAAAACCCTTTTCATTTCATCAATTTTGGGTAAAAAAAATGTCATCAGCCACATACCCTACAAATGCCCATCATATTGCCACTTATTGGCCCATCATGATCTTGCACATACCTTATTGTTGCCACTCTTCATTCAACATGAAATGCCAAATGTAGCAATTGTTTTGTTGCTTTTTTCAAGTTTCATTAACCAAGCTATTTACTGGGCTGAATAAAGTTGTGTTATTACCCTTCATCTCTTTAAAATAATTAGACAATATTAGTGAGATTAGGAAGGGGAGAAAACTAAACTCCTTCAAAATAGGGGTAGTTGTGGGTTTGTTGGTTTTCTTTGTATACAATATCTTTAGTTCCTCTAGGATAAATAAGTCACTTTAGATCATTTTCTTAGTTGTGTATCCTAACTAATATAGATTAATCTTTTTCATTTTAATTGACTACTACATAATAGTTTATGTGTTGAAAGAATTATTTCCATTCTTTGTTCTTTTTACATTGGAATAAAAATCATATTTAATTTCATGCCAATATACTTCTTTCATAAAGATATTTTTTTGAAATAAGTGCTTCATAACCCATCTAATCAAATCATAATTAACCTATCAAA
>VDFB02281492.1:690444669-690503085 GCA_007258455.2 Sequoia sempervirens
AGGGAGAGAGAATTAGGAGGGGGAAGGGATAGGGGAAGAAATATGAGAGAGGGAGAGGGAAAGAGGGAAAGGGAGATGAAGTTCCTTGGGTACCCATTGTTTCCAAAGATGTTTGTACCTCAAGGGAACCTCAATGTTTCCTATGCTCTCATCATCATAATAACATGACCCTCCTTCAACAAGAAAAAATTCCATGGGTTTATAGAATTTTCTTCTCATCTTTTGACCTCTAGCTGATCTCCCTCTTTTAGACATACTACATGTCTCACTTTCCTCTTCTCTTCCTAAATTTACATCGCTTGATGAAGTCAGATCTGACAAATACCTATTTGGTGGTACCTGCACTCATAAGGATGTTGGATGAAGTTATTTCATGGTGATGTGATCCCAAGGTGACATTATGATTAATCTATCATTTCATCACTATAATTTCATAGGTTATAAGGTAATCAAGTCTTGATAGATTGCAAGTTATTGTTACTATTGTCCAGATGTGTCCATCACAAATCAAATCTACTTAATGTTTTAACTCCCAAACTTTGTAACAAGTGTTAAATGTGACTATGGTCCACTAGTTACACAACCAAGGTCTCAAATGTATTCTCTAATTGTAATCAAACTACTTTTTCTATTCATTCAAGTAAATAAACTTGAAGAGAAACACCACCAAGTGGTTTATTGGACATCTACATGACTAAAAATAGCAGCAAATTTACATTTAATTTCCATATGTCTAGGTAGTTAACGATGAGGGAGTGTTTACTAGGCCTAGTTAAGTCATCATAAGTTTATGCTTATGTCTCTGGTCATCTATGGTGTTTGGGAAAAGCCTAAGGTTGGGGTTTTACCTTTATCATCATGTAAAACCCTAGTGTTTATCTTATGCCTTAGGAGGGATCTTTTGGGCCGATACTTTTTGGGGAGGGTTTTAAAACAACTTAAGCCCCATTGCTTCATCTAGGCTAGGCCCCTTTTTACTTATCATTTTATTTCCTTCACTTGACTTTATTATTTCCTAAGTCTTGGATGGTCTTGTGCTCCCTCATTTAAAAAACAACTTATGTCATTGTTTATCATTAGCCTAGTGATGTCCCCTCATTCTTTTAATAAATGTTTTATATTTTGCAAAGGGACAAGTTTGCATGACCATAGATCAATTATCATTTGATCTTAGTCATTCCCTGCCATCCCTTGATGACCCCACCACACTATTTTGGTTGATTGTGATATCATAGGCGAGCACCACATGTCTCATTTAATGAAGCCAAAGAGATGATATAAATACTTTGATACATTTGTCTGGTTTTAATGCATTATGTAGTGGGTTACTAAAGAATTTATGAGATTCCCATGTTTCAAATCAACGAAGATGTTATAATCTCGGTAGGAAAGGTGCTTGATGGTTAATGAAAAAGTTGGCGACTGTGTTGAACTAACATGATTACCAAGGGTTGAGATCCATGGTTTTCTACCATCGCGTGTTCAAAGTTTCGAGGTCTTTATCGATTGCAATATCATGGGCGAGTGCCATGTGGATTTCCTTGGCAATGCATATGATGGTGGGCCCTTATTGCCATGATGGAAATGGTGTCAGTTTGTTTCGAAGGCAGCCATTCGATCATCTGACCAAAGTGAAGGATCAACAACTAGTATTTGAATTTGCATCAAATGCGATTACAAGGTTCTATTCTGTAATTTCATATTTTTGTTTGGCCCTCCTAGAGAACTATGTGTTGAAGAGAGCCAAGATACAAATACCAGAAAAATGGCATATAGGTCATTTGTAGTAGATATTGAATTTTGATATATAGAGATTCAGATGCATGTATTTTGATGGAGTAAATGAAGATATCTAAGTTGTGGATTAAGATTTTGGTATCAGTTGTTTGTTAAATTTATACAGTTATTTGATTGTCTCCATTCTGATGCTTCTCTATTGTTTAAATTGATATAACAAGTTTATACTTAGTTAATCATTGTACATTTGCTATATATGTGTGATTTTCTTATTTGGTTTTCTAAAGTAGGGATTAAAATATTTTAATCAATCACAACAATTGGGAAGTGTTACTTGGATTAATAAGAAGAATCACATAACTAGAATTTCCATTCTATCTCAAGAAGAGTTTGTCAATTATTCACTTGCACATTTACACAAGTTGTAAAAAATTTATGTGCCTGACAGTTTGAATTATTGCCATTATTGAAATCCACATTTGTAGATATTCATTAGACTCCATATACCCAATAAGGCACTGGTCTCCCCTTGTATTCTTTTATAATTTTCATTATTCTTATTTATTTTACACTTACATTTACAAATACACATACATATGCATTTACTATTTTCATTTATTTCTCATGTAGTTTAATAGTTTGATTGATTTCATATTTATATGTCAGACTTTAGAATTTCAATTACATTAATTTATGGATATGTTATCTTTAACACTACAAAACCATATGCTCTTTGCATTTACACTTGCATTTAGAAATACACATTTATATACATAGATATAGATTTCTTTAATGATATGTTGCATTTATTTTTCTAGGAGAGCATCCAATAATTACATTTACATTTACATTTAAAAATACATATACATACATACATACATACATATAAATATATATGTGTGTGTGTGTATGTATATCATTTATATTCAGTGTTTAAAAACAACCCATTAGGTCTGCACATGGATAAAAATTCATAAAATCATATCTCCCATACATATTTTGTTGAAACCTAGGCTTGAACCTTTCATTTCACATGTTTTTCTTCACAAAACTCTTGAGGATAGCAGCTATACCTTCTTTATTTTTCATCCTACGCCCTATTCATGCATCCTAAAATTACAATAGTATCCATGGGGCTTCTTACACAAGCTACAATAATGAAAAAAAGTGTAAGAGCCCCTTTATATCATGTTTGGACTATAAAACCCTCAACAATAGGGTAACCAAGCTGTATGCAAAGAAATGAAGCTTTCTAACTCAAATCAACACCTTAAGCCCTCAAATTAGATTGAAATCAAAGCTAACACATATCTTCACAACTTGGAATTGATTTCACATCAAAATATGGCTGTATGTGATTGTACAGTGCTGCATAATAGGAAATATACAAAAAATTTAAAGGAAAACACAAATTTTTGAGTGTCAAGAGCTTGTATTTTAAATCCTCAACCATCAACAACCATTACAATGTTCACTTTATGCCTTTTAAAGGCCTTTACATGTAAAACACTAAACAACCACCTCTACAATTGACTTTCTAATCTCTTATGATCACATGAAACATAAAACACACTAATTTCAAGGTTGTTAACATCACTATTGAAATGTTTTAATTTTTTCATGTAAGTTCAAACATTAAAAAGTACATCATTAAATTAATTATGTAATGGCATAAAAATTAAAAACATCATGAATTAATTATGTAACCACATAAGTCAAATATGATTCTTTCAAGAAATTAATAGCAAATAGATAATATAATCGCATAACTCATACATTTCAATGCCATTGATCTTCTTTATCCAACTCTTTATCTGTATCATCTGATCCATATTCGACATTATAAGGATTGGTCATATCATCATCATCATCATCATCGATATTAGTTTTAATAATGTCATCATCCACACATATATCATGTTCATGAATATTAACTCCTACATTATTATGATCTAGTTCCTCCTCTTCGACATCTTTGTCAGGGACATTATCAACTAATTATTGATGTTGATCATCATCTACATCATCTTCTAGTTCTTCGGTATCTTCTTCTTCCACCACATTATACTTTACCATCCTTCCTCTTGGATCATGTCTAACAACAAATGACCAACCCAGTTTACCTAGAACCTCTGAGTAAAATACCTACTCACATTGGCTTGGAAGAACATAGGGATCATTTCTAGCTCGCTCGATTGACCTTGTATTAACCATGGTAAATCCATTATTATGTTCAATAATAGTTCTCTTGGGATCGTTTTCATTTAATCATAGCCTATACCATAGGACAATGAATATAATTAATCTAAAGGACTTAAATTCACACTCAAGTATATCATCCACAATCCCATAGTATCGATTTTCTGAGACTTTTGGATGTATGTTGCTTCTAGATGAAACATTAGTCACCTGAAAGACTATAGTTATACTAGAATCGCAAGTTTTCTTCATGTCATCCAACATTTTGATTCAAAATTTATGACCATTGCACCACATAGCCTTGTGGTGTTTCACCTGCAATATGTCAAACATGTAAAAATTATTGCAATATCGGCAGTTGATAAACATATTTATTCTTGGCCGAATGTATGCAAAGAAAATAATTTCAGCATATACATACATCAATATAAGTGAAAATAATTAAATAATATGGGTGATTAATATATTTATACATACCTTTTTATCTCTTAAACCATATGCTAAATCAATTTCCCTTTGTGTAACATTGGAATCTCCATTTTGATGAACTTCTTTAACCAATGAAGCCACGCCTTCCCATGTTAATGCACAACCAGATTGTTGACATCGTTCAATCCATACCATCATCCAATAAAAAAAATTGCGACGTAAAAATGTAGTGCATCCCACTCTCGACCAATTGTATCAAAAAAAATTGAAATTCACAAATGATGTATAATTAGTTAAATACCATAATAGACGACCTTATTTTATAATTGATGTATATTGAAGATTAAAAATTAAATAAGTAAAATATACATAAAAACTATATGTAAAATTTATTCCAATTAATTTCCATGAGCATCTTATAATTACCTCTCACTTTCCTCAATCTACCTTTCCCCATCAGGTACTCCCCTCAAATTTGTTAATGGAGTTGGGATCCCAAATACGATCTACATGGATCTTTGTTGCAAAATTAGAAAGATATTCACTAATGTACACCATGGTTTGGTATACCATATATCCCTCCACCATAGAACCCTCAAGATGTGCTCTTTTAATAACCAAAGCCTTCAAAAATTTCAAGTGCCTCTCAACCATCCACATTGACCTTGTGTGTACAAGTCCACATAATTCAATCTCCTCAACTTAGTGTATGAGTTAGTGTTCTTGTGCATTGAAAAATGTCGAAGGTAGAAACTTTTGAATTTCACACATTAGATGAGGAATTTTTCTCTTACAATAATTTATATCTTCTTTATGGATTTCTTTAGATGACAACCATCTACAAGTGATTCAAGGTGAAAATATATTAAAGAGATTTAACAAAAATATATAGTATATTACATAATAAGTAAAAAAAATAGTAATTATAAGATGTATACAATGAATTGAACAAATATCGCTACTTACCTCATGTATTTTCCAAAATCATATATAACTTGTTTGGAATTGTTGTCGAAGTTGTCTGGGAGAGATAGAGGTAGAACGTACTGTAACAATTATAATATGATCTTTTCATTATTTTTCCAAAAGTAATAAACATAATACACTAAAAACTACATGCATTATACAAGTGTATATAATATACCAAAATAATTACCTTAATGAAGGTATGTAAATCATGCATTTTCATCCTTGACCCAAATTCACCTTTCTTTGTTATTATATTGTTTATGTTCGCCGCAAATCTTATGGGAAATCAAATTTTTCATATGACTTCTTTTATAGCATTGCTTTGTTGCTTCGTTAATAACCAAGGAATGACACTTATATTAATTTGGTCTCCATCACTATTTAATTGAATGACATTTTTTATTGCATGATTGGCTTCCTGAATGTCACTACAAATTTTGAAAAAAAATTCTTTGTCATGCCTTCCAACCAAAATTTTCTGTAATGTTTCTATTATATTATTTTCAATATGCATTTTACCAAACAAATGCACAATTTGTAGTTGCTCATAGTAGGGCAACCTACTAAATTTTTTGGGATAACTTTTCAGTCCCTGTGGAAGTCGACCATTAATTCATTGATAATCTTAATGAAGCATATAAGTTAAACAAATTAACATTGAAAATCATTGTCAATTACAACATGAGTAAACACAACACAATATAAAAATAGAAATTCAAAACATATTATATATGATAGATAAAGAATTTGATCCGATGTATAACCTTGATGATTAATTCTATTATATTCCAACTTCCATAGGAAAGGTGTCATTCTTCATGGTTTTGATGTAGTCTCTTCTTTCCCATTGAAAAGATGTTTTTCAGTAGTTTGATACTTACGATTTCTATGGAGGAATTGTCTATACTCATCAAACACCTTCTTTCCTAAACTTGTTGAACGATAAGATTTCATGTCTGAGCCACAAATTGGACATGGAAATTTTCCCTTTATTTGAAGACCTAAAAGATCATATATAATTGGATTAAATATGTCAATTTTTATAATTATATATAATGAATAGATTATTTTAAAAAAATGCATGATATCTACTTTATAAAATTAAATATTTTTAAAGTGTAGTCGAACATTATAACATACCACAAAAATGTGTTATCCCTAGGGCATCATGAGTTGTCCATACAAGCATTGCATGGAATTGAAATTGTCTTTGTCCTATTTGTCTAGAGACGTCATACATAGTGACACTATTCCATAACTTTAGTAACTCATTGATAAGAGGCTCGATATATACATTCATATCTTTAACTTGGTACTTACCTAGTTGAATGAGCATAAACATTACATAATTATTATAACCATTTTATTGAAATATATATAAATTAATGTACATGACTATTGAATGAAAAAAATATGTCATTATGCAACAAATAAGACAAATGAGATGTTACTACGTTAAATAAAATTGATGTAAACAAATACCTGGAACAATCATTGACAACATTACGTGCTCCCTCTTTATTGACATCCATGGAGGAATGTTATTGTTGATAACAAAAAAATTCCATGCCAAGTAAATAGATCTCAACTCTCCAAATGGATTGAAACCATCCGCTCCCAATGAAATCCTGAGAATATGAGGTTCTTCCTTAAAGTGTGGCCATTTTTCCTCCATGTCCCCAAATTGAGAACCATTCGCAGACATTCGAAAAATGTCATCTCCACTTTTATTTTGTGCATGGTAATCCATAAATTGTGCTAAGCTTTTGCACCTAAATAATCATTGCATTCGTGGAATAATGGGAATATAACGAAGAACCTTGCAAGGAACCTTTTTTGTTAGTTGATCTACTTGATATCTACTGATATGACATTTTGAGCATTCTGTTGCAAATTCATGTTGTTTATTATATATAATATGATCATTGGGACATGCATCTATTGCTTGATATTCCATTCCGATATCTTTCATAATGCCAAATAAACCCTGGTATGAGCGAGGTAAAATATTTGATGGTGGTAACCAAAATTCACCAATCAATCTACAATAAAAAATAATTTGTTAATATAAAGAATATTAATGGTACATATTTCATCCTTTATTTACTAGTGATGAACTAACAACAATTAAAATAGATGAAAAAAGATGACATATATGGCATAACTTAACATCCATGAGATTGCTATGTTTGATAAACCATTCATAACCTTATAGTTCAACAACAACAATACAGCAGAGAGAAGATTTGTTTGAGGGGCTTGTATGGCTTCTCATGTATAGGTAAAGCATGAACATCATCAAAGTCATCTTGATCATCATGATTAGCTTTTCCACTAAATGTGTCATGGATTAATGTATCTGTACCATCATCTTCAACTCTGTTTTTTGGTGCATGATCATCTTCTTCCATAGGATCGTTAACTTCATCTTTGATATTCACAGCTCCATGTTCATCCGCTTGCAAAACCACATTCTCCAGGCCATGACAATCCATATCATGTGCCCTAAGGCACCCCACCTTTATAATAATGATAGACACAAATAAATCATGATCATGATCAATTAATTATATATATATATATACAATGTTACAATGATATAAACATTTATAGATTCAATCAATTTATAAACACATATAATGAACAACTTACCAATGGATGATAATCATCTCCCGTTCAATGTGAATATGGTTCCAACAATGTTTCTTAGCTGTTATGATTAAAATTTGTCTTGTCTTTAAGCCCTTGCAATTATTACAAAGATAATAACATTTCCCATCACCCTTTCTTTTCAATCTAGCCCAATATCTATCAAGTGTCTCTTCATTTTGTTCTAGACTAATATTATCTGACATGATTTTTCTTTACCAAGCTTGACTATTTAGATCTTTAAAAAATATCAAACTCATAATCCAATAATTTTTATTCATAGATAGGTAACAAAATCTAATAATTCTGACATGCAACCACCCCTACAAAAGAGAAGATCTAGTCTGAAATTAATGACCCAAAAAAATACTTTAAAATGACAATTCCAAAACTTATTAAATTCTAATTTTACTATGATTTCCAACCATTAGACTCCTAAAATTAGAATAATGAACTTGATCACAAACTTCCTACAACAATGGAGGTAGCGAGCTAGTAAAAACAAGCAACCCATTCCTAAGGAGAAAGAAGTCGGAATCATCATTGCTAATGTCAATACAGATTTATCCTTTTAGTTAAAGATGCAATGTGTCTTCTTATGACGAACTTATCCCTAGGGCTCTCAATATTGATAGAGCCCTAATTGCACAAGGAAGCACACACTAGTAGAATTTTCCAAATAAATGACTAGGTGACTAAAACTTTTATTCACAACAACTAAAAATGACTAATTTTGCTCATTTTTTGCAACTAAGCTATAAATGAGTAAATAAATTACTATTTTGGTTGTTGATTAAAAATTATTTAGTCACACAAATAAAAATGACTAAATAGTTAGTCATTTATTTAGTCACAATCCATTTAAATAAATCATTTAAGGAATCAAGAATATAGCCCACCAAAATACTCAAACTTTAATAAACATACCCTATAACTTTTTTCAAAATCTTATTTTTAGGTGTAGCCCACCAGAATGGAGTTTTCATTTTAATAAACATACTCTAAAACCTTTGTAAAAACACTATTTTCAAGCATAGACCACCAAAATGGAGAAGTGTTTCAGTAAAGAATGATAGAGAATGGTGAGGAGATTTGTGTGAAAGGAGGCATAGGATTCATTGTTGCTTATCTCATTGCTGCTCTGCTCAACAAATCTTACATTGTTCCTGCTACTATTTGTAATCTAGGTATTTACTTGAAATATATTTGCATAATCTCAAATTCCTTCAGAGGTTTTCGAAGTATCAATGTATCCTATATAGGGTTTACAATGATTTCTTTTAATTAAAAAAATAAATAAATGATGTATTTCCCTGTAATTAGATAATGTGGAGATCTCCTAAATCTACCCCAGCACACTATCATCTTTGACACTATATTCATTACTCCAGCTACTAGGGTTTTGCATGTGACATTTTTAATATCTTCATGACCGTGGCTTTTAAATAGATCTTAGTCTTTGTTTTAATCATTTTCATGGTAACCCTTGAGTTCCATAATCCACCTTCAATCTCTTCTAAGAATGTTGTCTTAAGCTAGACTACATAGTATGCATATAAAGCAAGTCCTTCATACTTGCCATTGTTCCAAACCACCACTCACTACCTTGCTTAAAATGTTGCCTCCATAAGCACAATAGCATGTTTTGAAATCATGGTTGCCAATGATTGACCATTAAGGTCACCACTTTCATCAAGATACAATGATATTTTTTTCTTCAAACTCAAGGCATTATCCAAGATAACATTGTGAGTTGTATGTTGTGTACGATTTTATTTTCTTGCACATTTACTGCTTTGCTAACTTCCTTTAAGACTATGTATTGCACTCTTAGCTGCAATCTCAAACAGCTCAATCACTATCACTTGAAGATTCCTTTCATGAGCATCCTTCTATAAAATCAAACTATGCCCTATAGACTGCCTACTTACTACAGGGGACTCATTGTTTCATGGTATTGTAGATCTTAATATCATTCAACCTTATTGACACTATTTCACAGTCCATAATGTATTATTCACTATTCTCCCATCTTTGATGAGTCTCAAAACACTGCTCAAACATGCAATCAACTACCTCCATTATACAATGGCTAAGAAGAAACATTGAACCTATGATTAACATTGTTACTTCATTTGAACAGTCATTCCCTGATTTCATTTTCCTTGTCTAACATTACCAAAATTATTTGAAAAACCCTTAAGGTCAGCAAGGGGGTAAGGAAACTCACTGTTAAAATCTCCACTTTACTATGCAAGGTTTGAGCTTTATTATCTTGTCACTGCTCAGCCTCTTTTTGACTATCATTCTTCTTACTGTAGATTGCATTTACAAATGTCACTAAGCTACATAGTGTGCTTGTTATTGGCTACAATCTTTAGATTGCAAGATTTTGTTATTAGCTACAATGTCTCAATCTTTCTAGTATTGCAACCTCACTAATACACTAGAGTTATTGTTTATGTTTCTATGGAGGCCTAGGGTTTGTACACTAATCATGCTCTTACCAATGTTTCTGTTGGTATTAAAAAAAAACCTTAAATCTTGGGTCAGAAAATTAGTTGTCTTGATAGGGTTGTGGTATGATCTTGGATTGTATCCTAGAGTGTGTGGGAAGCTTGTGTTTGATCATTAAGGTATGTAAACCTGATCAGGGAAATGTATCCTATATAGCATGGGTCTTGCTTTAATACTTTCCATAATGGTTATTAGCATATCACATTGTTATAGTTTGTGGTAACCCAAGATTGCATTCAAGTATGTAACAAACTTGGTTTGAAGTTTAAGTTATACACTTTTAAGTAACATTCATAAGGTTTAGAAAATCTTGATCACTCTCTAGAATAGCCCATTGAACATGGGTTGTGCTTGAATGCACTACATAATTGATATAACACAACCACTTTGCATATCAACTAGAGTTATAGGCTCTTTATTGCAACAAGAGGTAATCATTCTTGGATCATGCTATAATTACATCGTAACCTATTAAACTTGAGACAACCTAAATGCACCCAATGATGATTAACACCTACATTATACAACCTGAATTTCCTCCATTTATATCACAACATAGCCACATTAAACTTGGGTCACACATGAATGCATCATGTATTTGTTATAGCACAATTGTGCCACATAAACAATAGAGTTATGGATCACATAATTATAGTCACAAGAATCTATTCCTTGGTTGTGATCTTATGGTGATTCCACACAACAAAATCTAGACATGAAATTCTCAAAACCCTAAACATCTAAAAATGAAATATGATGAGATGTTTTAAAATATGATTTTTAAACCTGGAACTATAAATTTGAGTTCACAACTGAATTCTGCAAAAAAACAATGACTACCCTCAACCTGGCGATATCTTCTTATTTTTTTCTAATTTTTCCCAAGAAAATCATTTGTAGTTCTCCACAAACTATCTCAAGTAGAGAAAATTCACAAGTATAGCAAAACATTGTTGCAATAAATCAATGAACTCACTTTTCTTTATGTTAGCCACAATTTGATTTTTTTCCTTATTTTTCATGTTTGTCAAAATTTTGACGAAACTGCTAGTCAAAATTTTGACAAAACCCAAGTTCGTTGAAATTTTGATGAACTTCAGGGATAAACTTTTAAAATTTTGAAAATTACACATCAACTTTTACAGGCACCTGACAATACATCAAATTATACATATTTCATTGGAAATTTTCATCGAATTTTGTAGTCCAATGAGTTAGTGTAAAACTCTTTACATCTCCTAATTTACATATTGCCTATCAATTACAAATGATCATTGCACTAAAATTCACATTCTATTGTTATTCTTTCATAGCATACTCCAGCCATAATGGGGATTTTGATGAAATAATGTGTTATAAACGACCTTTCAAAATAATCATAGTGACTGCAAAATCAGTCACAATGGTCAATATTAAGGGTAATAAGGAATATTCATTTCAGCATTGATCAGAGTGGTGGATGATGTATATTCTTGCTCGAGGGTTTGGTGAGAGCCCATGAGGCTTCATGACCCGATATGGTAGGGTGGAGAGCAAGCCTCATTTTGTTGTGTTTTATTTTATATTTCCTTTATGCAGATCTCTATCTTTTTGACATAAGATTCAGACAAGATTCATATGTTTCATAGGTTGTATATTGAGTGTAATATTAAAAATTTCTTTCAACATTGATTACATTGAGACAACAATCTCTATTTTTAAATCTTATGTCCAAAATTTTTACATGTAATCTTTTGAGATATATTCCAATCACATGTAAAGTCAAATTTGCAAACAAAATGAAAAAATGTAGTTCAAAATTAACATCAACAAAATCATATGGATGCAATTATCTCTTTATTGTTATGGTTGTCCATGACTTATGAAATATACTTATTTGATAATTGTATCTCCTATTGCAAATCAATAATATTATAAGCTTTCTTGGATAATTCTATTATGCTTGACATTATGATACATACATATCTATACATAGGGGTAATAAGATATAACACAAAATCAATGTTCCAACTAAAACTTGCAATATATACCACCATTTGCTACGTATAGATATCCACACAACCTCTTATCTCTCTCATATTGTATTCTAGCCATTTGTACTCCACTCTGCCTATTGGCTCATCATTGCATGTCACTACACGCAACTGCTAGTCTAAAGTAAAACATTGTATTTTAGTAGTTTGATATTGATTATCTAAAATAATCCTGAGATCTAATATAGTGGTGAATCAATTGAAAATATATTTATGTTATGATGTTACACCATCTTTAACTATTTATGCTATTATTCCTATAACCTTAAATTTATGTTAATTTGGTGCAATATCTTCTAGGGAGTCTAGGGATTGGGATTTATGTGAGCTACAATTCTACATACATGATGATACTATTCTTTAGCATCTCATAGTTTTGATGATCCATTACTTTATGGTATTTTATATGATGATTGTTCATTAGATTCTCATTTTTTTTATCAATAATTTGTTGCCTCATATGATATATATTACATGATGATATCATGGATATTTAATTAAATCTATTGATTCATAACTTTGATTGTTTTTGTGATGCATGTTTACATGTGAATTCATTTTTATGATTTATCATTACATGATAGATGTTATCTTAATTATAGATGAATCTACACTTACTTTTATTGATAAATAATTACAATAGTTTAATACATATTGTATGTTTTATCATTCATTTATGAAATTAGCACATTGTTTCAGGGTATGTGCAAGATCATGATGGGCCAAAAAGTGGCAATATTATGGGTATTTGTAGGGTATGTGGCTGACTTTTTTTACCCAAAATTGATGAAATGAAAAGCTTTTTTACAAGAGATTCTCAGCTTTCTAGCAATATAAATTATGCTTCCATTTGAATTTAATAAATAATTATTATTCATTTTCTATTCGAATTAGGACTAAAGTCCTGATCGATAGGCTGATTGAAAAGCATCTATAACTTTCAAACGATATCACAATTTTTGAATCTGAAACATGTGTCACATTCTATGCTTCACATAATATAGGATTAAAAAAATAAAAAATAAATTTCAAAGTTTTTGACCAAGTTAAGTTGGTAGGACATATCTCGTTTTATATTTTTTAAATTGTAAAAATTCACAATTAATTATTTACTTGGAAAAAAATTACAAAAATATTTATCACATCGAACATGAGTCCTCTACTTATATATAAAAATATTATTAAAAAATATTATCATTTTATTATATTAGGGTGGTCAAGCAGACACCTACTTCTTATTTTTTCCACGAAATTTAAGTAATATCTTGCATTGAAATTTCAAATTTTCACCAAATAGATTTTATTTATTTTAAATAAACCTAGTAGTTTAGAAACTACAATCAATTTTCTACAAATTCTATTGTTACATATTTTTGAAATAATATAGATAACTTATTCAAATTTTTATGCCAAGTTGCCTAACATTGTTTTTTTATTTTTTTGCCTCTTAAGGGCCCGTTTTTTCCATGATGATCATGCACATACCCTTCATTGCATTAATTTCATTCCCTATAATGTTTGAGGATATTTTTTACTTATATATGCCTCAACCTAACAAATTTTAATACTTTCTTACCATATCCACTTGATGTTTATATGGCCTAAAACTATCATACTTCTATAGGACCCAAGGTTGTTGTATAGGGAACAACTAATTCCTCTTCTCCTAGACCTACAATTACATTCCATAAGAAACATAATTCACAAAATTATTACATAGTGATTCATACTTATTTGTAGGTGGCTACATGAAATAATTTTATATGTAGTCACCTAAACCTTCTATTCCATAAGGAGCATTGTTAACAATGATATCATATAGTGGGTCATTCTTTGAAATGGATGAATAAAGAATAGAAAACGGTATCTAAATAGCTAATATCAATTCTCCTCTTGTCTGGACTTGATATTATATAATTTTTAAACTTGAAAATAATAAAGTAAAAAATATTCTTTGTAATTTATAGCATATATCTAACATATATATGTGGATATTTTGAAAAAGAAATGAGAAAAATTCATCATGTCAAATAGCAATCCTATAGATGAAGCTACCATTATAGATCATGTTTATAAGAATGATTCTACGATTTTATTTAGATTTTGTTACTTACTTTATCTTGACATTGGTATAGTAAATCCACCTTTACATATTTTGTTGAAATATCATGACTTGAGTGTAAAACATTCCTTAGTCAATAATGGGCCTAGATAAAATATATGTAATGAGATTTTTTTTAAAATTTGAATGTTGACCTATCAAAATAGGGAAAATTAGATGTTCCTATCAAAGGAATTTACAATAATAATAGACAATCTATAAGCATCATTACACTTCCTATAACAACTAAACATCTTGTTAATAATGAAAAATTGTGTGTGATACCTAGGAGAGTAGTAAATAATATGTTATTAGGTCATTATGGATTTGTACACTAGGATTTTTGTCTCTACATAACATGGTTATAGTGTTTAATCATAAAAATAAGTAAGAATAGATATATTTCTAGATCATCGTCCATTTAGCCATTGGTACATGGTTGAAGACCTTAGGATTGTTATTACATTGAATCAACCTAAAAAAATGGCACCTAAGCATACAAACTAATATCATAAGAAAAAAAAAAGAAATAAATTGGTTCCAAAAAGGACATACCCCACAAACCCAAGAATGATCCTCATGATCTACACCTAAGGATAAAGTAATTCTAGAATGATGAAAAAAAATTATTATTAGAATGTATTAAGTTAAGGATAAAAGAGAAAGAGATAGTGGATCTTCTTCACTTAATGATCTATCAAGCCTATGATGTGTTCCCAAATATTTTAATAAGATAATAAAAGAGAAATAGAAATAATAAAACCAATCTTAGTAAAAATTCATGATATATGTATACAGACACCATGAATTTTCCATTCAAGAAAAAATATAGAAACTTACAAATATTACACTAATAAGTTTCCCTTAAGAATATACAATCAATAATAAGTTAACTTAAACATTAGAACATAATTATTTCCCTAAAGGTGTATGCAACTCAAGATCATAATACAGAAATGATTATATACAAATTAATACATTATCCTTTAAAGATAATTTAAGAGATCAACTTACATAATATATAATAATAGATCAATTTACTACATATCATAAATTATTTTAGTAAAACTAAAGTAAAAAAAGTAAAATATGTACTTTAAATTAACTTTAGGTGTGATGGAAACAATTGAATATTTTTTCCTTTATCTTGTTGATGATAGGATCACTATTGAGATTATAATCATGAACATGTGGAAATCCTAAGCATGTTTTCCTAAAATAAACCATGACTAAAAGTAAAACTAGGAGAATAATTGTGATCTTACAATCATAGTTGTGTACTCATGAGGCACATTGCCAAATCTAAAAGAAATATTCTTAGTTAGGTCTACATTAGAAATTAAAAAATGAATAAATATATCCCAAATAATTTATTGCATATAATCTTTAAATAATTTGATGTCGTTTCACATTGTCAGCAAATTCTAATTAATCAATTAAGTAAACTAGTTTATATATAACAACTAAATCTTTGCAATGGACATTGTGAGCGTGAACTCATACAAAGAAGGGGTTTTTTATTTTTATAGAGAAGACGGAAATGGAGATGATGATGATGGAGATGATGGCTTCATGGTAGCTCCTACTTAGCTTTGTGCTTTTCTCTTTCCAGTTTGGGAGATTAGGGTTGTCTCTGCTACATTTATGTAGCTTATTGTTGAGACTCTCTCTTGTTTTAAACCGGGTGTGCTTGTGTCTATTCAAGGAGCTTTTAGGTTTCTTGGAAGTAAGATCTACTTTGATACTCATCTCCATTTCTTCTTTTTTTCTTGTGATCGTTGGTTTCATTGCTTTGTGGTGGAAATGGATTTTCTTTTGTATATGGTGGCTTCCCCTCAGGCCATGGTTGTTACTTCACCTAATGAGTTGAAACTCAGTTTGGATTTTTCTCCTTCTCCATTCTCCTTTGTGATGCATTGCTTTGGGGTTCTAGTTGAAGTGGCGGTGGAGTGGTTTATGCACAATGACTCTGTAAGGGTCATCTCTGCTAGAGAAGCCTAGTGTGGATTCCTATGTTGGGTGGCCATGGATATAACGGTCTTAGTTGGTGGTTTACTATGATGTTCTCCTTCCATGGTCTCGCTGGCTGTGAGGGTTTCAGCCTCCCCTATTTGGTCTTTCCTATCGATGAAGGTGTGTTTGTAGCTGAGGATATGTTTTTTTTTTCTCAACTCGAGCTTCAAATTTGTTCTTCTTTTGGGGTTTTTTGTTGTTGAAGTGTTTCATCTCCTCTAGTGGATCTTCCATGTTGTTGTTGTTGGGTGCTACCACAATAGTCGTTTACCCTTTCTAGGAGATCCTAATTTTTGCTAAAATCACATATTTTTAGAAAACATAATGATTTAATCCTTGAAAAGTTTCATTTAAAGGATTCCAGTTGAAGAGGGTTTGATCAAACCACCTTAGGCCAAGCCCCCTTGCATAGAACCCCGCTAGTTTTAAACCATACCTATAATAGAGTCTCCTTTACACCAATCAAAATGCTACTAAAAAACTACTTTTGATTTACCTTTTGGGGGATCAAATGAATTAATTTAAATTTTTTATTGTAATTATGTATCTCTTATTATAAGCTTCCAATAAAGTATAATTTTAATTAAATTTAATATGATTATTATATTTACTTTTTATTTTTTACCAAAAATCAAGCTCTTTGTTTTGCACATGTGGAAAAATAGTAGATTATCAAAAAAAAAAAATGAGTGCACCAAATATTGAAGTCCTTGATCCAACAAAAAGAATAAAATTGAATTTTGATACATAAAAAAAAATTTACGCGTTATACGGTCGCACTATGGCTGAATTGTAATTGGTTTGACTTTGAAACTTGATTAAAGAAAGAATATTCAATGAAAAAATATCTAACCAAGTGGAAGCACTAGATATTGGAGTTAAAAATTTAAATTTGAAAGAATTAGAATTTTATCTTTCATGGAAAAAAGTTATATGTTATACGGTGAGTGTCACTTTTTAAAAATGTTGTTTTGTGAAAAAAAATAGTTTTCGAGGGAGATGGAGAAACAAGTGCAATTTGATTCCAAATATTTTGAAAAAAATATATTTAGAATCCACAAAAAAAATGTCATGAAACTCTAGTTTGCATCATCTTCAAATTCCCCATGGTTTAGCCGCTATAGGTGCCTGAAAGTGAAGATGTA
This sequence comes from Sequoia sempervirens, assembly GCA_007258455.2. NCBI lineage: Eukaryota > Viridiplantae > Streptophyta > Pinopsida > Cupressales > Cupressaceae > Sequoia > Sequoia sempervirens. The sequence goes on from VDFB02281492.1 coordinate 690,462,462, forward strand.
GTTAAAAAAATCATTTCAGTGTCTAGTTTGGCCAAAAATTGTAAACCAGTATTGTGGGATCACCCTGACATTGGGATTTTTTTTCCTACTCTTCTAACAAATGGTATTTTCCCCTTCTGTTATTTTTCTTTCCCTTAATTATCTCCTTTCATTATGTGTCTGGTTAGTGTCCTGTTGGTAGTTTCATGGGAGCTACTATTGTGGAAGGTGTACATGCTTACCTCTACCCAATTATGGTTCAAACCTTGGTGTTTATTTCCACCACTTTGGAGTGTTCATTGGCCCTCTCTTTGGCTTGTGGTTTTCTTTTCACCGATGGTGGATATTTTTTTGTTGCCTCTCTTGAGGTGGGGAAGTTTTGGTTCTTCTCTTGGTCAGGGATTTGGGATTCTTCCCTTTGGTGGTTCTAGGTTTTCTCCCTTGTCTCTGGGGACTGTTACCTTAGTGCATTTTGTCTTTTCTTTGGCAGTTGTGTTTCTTCTTGGGGGTTCCGTTTACTAGGTCCTTCTTGGTCCCTTGGTTATCCTTTTTTTCCTAACTTCCTGGTTGGTTCTGAGTTGCAAGGGAAATGTTGTTGCCTATTTCACTGCTCTTATTCTCTTCCTAGTCCACCATTTTTTGACTTCTTTTGAGGTGAAGTCTTCTCCTTTTGAAGTGGAGATAGTGGATTTGGTTGAGTGTAAGGACATACTAACAACCCTCTCTTTGGCCTTTTCTATTAAAGTGGTTCCCTCTCCTTTCTTGGTGGTGAGATGTTTAGCTGGAAGGGTTGTTGTATTTCAGTAGAGTTTTTCTTTACTATTTCATTATTTTCTTCTTAAAGAATGCTTGGATTTCTTGTGGGGAGTTGTTGCCTCTATTTAGATTTCCTCCTATGTCTTGGTGCAGCGGAGTTTTATTGGTGTTTGGTTCCTGGTCCAACCCTCAGTGGTTGGGACTGTTGGTTTTATTAAGCCTTTGAATTTTGATTTTTGGAAGTTTTCACTTCTTGTTGGTTTATCCTTGTCTTAGAAGATTTTTTTGAGTAGAAATCATGTAGTTCTTTCTTGAATGTTATTGGTCCCTTTGGTGTTTATTGGGTTTCCCCTATTTCTGCAGGGAGGTATTTTTTGTACTGGTTTCATTTTGACTGCCCTGTCTCTCGCAGTTGATCCGTGTTTTTTCAATTTCATGCCCTAATACAAAGCATGGTTGTTTAGTTGGTCTTTCAGATCATTGTTGGTGAGTCTTGCTATTCCTTTTTAATGGTTTCATTTTTATGAGCCACGTGTCCACTACTTGTATGGCTAATTTGTAACAAGTACTAGCCCTTCTAATTTTAATCTAATAAAAATAATTTCTAACTAATCATATAGGGTAGTTATATGAGAAAATGTAATACAATGGTTATTAAATAATTCCTCTCAAGTATCACAAACAATCATCAAAATAAATCAACTATGACAACATTTCTAAATTAAGAAACCTATTTTATAATACATGAAAATACTAGAAAATAAAGGATTTGTGATTTAGAACTTGATATCCTAGAGATCACATAAAATAGAGGGAACACATTTTTTTTAGAAAGAATAATTTCAATGTCAATCAAATCACAGGATGTCCAAACCTGGATATGAGCTGTCTTTTAATCCAACTAGATTTGCATGTTTGTTCCACCCATTGGAGAAGGTACTCAGGTATATTCATTGATTGCATCGGAGATTAGAACATCATAGAAAAATATTTGATCAACTATCACAAGTTGTCTTTCCATGGCATACCTAGTTTTTGGCTTGTGTCACATCAAGGATGCATTGATTGTAGGATTATTTAATGCTTGGTACACTATAAACTAGCCACGTGGTACCATCGGCCTATCTTATCAGTGGTTTTTCTAGAAATATTCTCCTCGTGTTTGTTCCTCAATCGACGCACTCCCGATACATGCTCTTGGTTCGACTCTTCACTCATCAGGTACATAATCTACAAGTTTTGAAATGGCAAGTTTCCATTTATGAAAACTTTGTTTTAAATATTGCTGATTTAAAAGTTTTTTGTCCATAATGTGAAAGTTTTTTTTATATTGTAAGGAAGTGTACCATAGAAAAAAGAAAACTCACTTGATCTGAGAATAATTTATGACAAATTGGACTTAATTAGGCCTTGATTTAGTTTTTTGAGGTGTTTTTCACATCCACAATAGGTCTTGGACCTTTGCAAACTGAATAAAAGGCATTTAATGATGTCTTGTAAAGGTGTTGGAAAGTATTGTAAAAGACTTTCACATCTCTCTAGACTTAATGAACCCATTTTCCCTTATTTCAACAATGTAAAATGTAGTTAATAGCATTATCAAACTAATCTAGAAGGCTTGTGAATTAAAACTTAATTCCAATCTAGTGTTGTAATGTGTCTTATAAATTCACATTAGATTTTGTATATTTCCAGGCTTTGTGGACCTCATTTTAGTGTTGTATAGTGTATTTAATCACACTTTCACATTGAAATTTATGTCCCAAGCCCTAATTACCCTTTACATCACCATTAATAGGCCCCTATTACCCCATATTGTGCATCCAGAGGCATAATTTGATCAAATAACTGACTAAGTCATCATATAAACCTGATTTTCTTATCTCCCAACCTTCGAGCTAGAAAAATGGCCCATATGGGACCCATCTTCCCTTGATGGAAAATCAGTCCCATCCATGTGGAGCACATTCACCCTTGATGGCGAATGAGTCCCATTTGAGCCATTTTTGGGGTTTGAGTGGGAAATTTTTTATTTTAAGTCTTATTTTCCTCCATGTCATCCTTGGGGATCCAATTAATGGGAAAATAAGGTGGAATTACATTAAATACAAGTCTCTAAACCCTAAATAATAACCATTCTTCATTATTCATCCATCATTCTTCTATTTCAAGTCAAGCAAGTTAGGGGTTTACCATCTCAAGTCACCAAGATAGCATTTTAAGACATTCAAGGGAAGATTCTTCATATTGTTGCAACAATCCAAGATTAATCATCATGGAAAGGTATTAAACCCTTCATATAATTTTTATTCTTCATATTATTTCTTCATTTTGTTTAATTACTACAAAGGGGTTTGACAAAGGCAAACCCCTATGCCCTAACATTCAACATTTCTCCTTCTTGTCTTGTGTGTTTGCAAATTTAGGAATCTTGGAAGCTTGAAAATCATTAAGAATCAAGTTGCAAATCTTTTTAAGTCTTCTCTTCATTTTCTAATGAAAAATATCAACAAAAAGTCACCTTTAGACCCAAAAATCATATTTTTAGAGGCAGACACTTGTTAAGAACCGAAGTACAGACCAAAGACTTCAATTTCCACCTTTGGATTTTCAAAAATTCAAAAGTGGAATAATTCACCATGGATGGAAAATGAGTCCCACTGCCAGGTCTGAAGAAAGTTTTATGTAGTTTTGGATACCCTTTTTTTCTAAAATGGGCTCCAGACTAGTTTCCTAGATCTGGGACTAATTCGATCATAATCGCAAATGAGTCCCCAGTAGATCAAATTTACAATATCAATGAAATTATAGAAGTAATTTTTATTCTACATCAATATCCCAGGTGCACACTTTCAGTTTCATCCATTTATGTTATAATTTGCATTCATTTATAGGTATTTCTGCATATCACATTGTGTTTTCAAACACTTCATATTTCTTAAGTTTTGCATGAATAATTCATCTTCTTTTCCAGATTATTCCATTTATATCATTACATTTAATCACTTCTCATTCATATTACATTAATCTTGAGTGTAACTTTGCCTATTTTGGCCATTTTTTCTCCTTTTAGGTGAAAAACCCTAAAAGTGCAAGAAAGTCCTAAGGAGCCAAAATACTTTGTTACATTTTGGTAAACTAGCCTTTAGAACATTTTCTTTCCTTTTGATTTCAAGTGCATCCTAGGGTTAGCTTGCATCAACATTGCATTAGGTTTTGCATTGTTTTGCATCCTAGGGTTTTAAAAAATTGCATTAGTGAAAAGCTCATATAACTTACATTATTGCACTTCATTTCATTGAAAATTTATAAAATTATACATTTTCACTTTGCATATACATCATACAACACAAAAACATCAAAATCACTAAGAAATTTCTTAAAATTTTGAAAAAAATCCCTACTGGTACTCATTTGCCACCTTGGGCGAATTAGTTCATTTTCACCCCTAAAACTACCTTTTATAGAGCTGAAAACATGTTTTTAAGCTTTTGATTGGTGCCATTACCTAGCTATATCAGTTGGTTGTGTTTCTTTAATATGAATTTCATTAGATCTAGCTTAAATTAACTCATTTAATGCATGGTTTCAATTTCAAATTTGCATTCTCATATTGCTAAATAGCATAATTAGTCAATTATCATCTGAAAATTGCTTTTCATTTCAACCTTTTACATTGAATTTTGAGTTAACATAGCTTGTTATTTTAAAATGTTAGTTTCAATCTTCTCCAAATTTACAAAGAAAAATTTAGTTAATAAGCATTATAATTATTCATTCAATGCATTCCCTAGTTACGAGAGTCTCTTAACGCAAGAGAATGAAAATGTTAATGCTTTCCTTAAACATACACCCTATACCATCTCTCCTATTTGTGAGGATGATGTGAGAGAAGAGAATACAAACATATATACTCATGATGATCACAATTTTTCTTCTCCCAATACCTCTCCTTTTAATGGCAAAGGTATCATGGCGAAAGAAGATACAATCGTCGAGCATCATGCAAATCTTGCTTTTCCTTCTCCTCATCCCCTTTGGGAAAATACTATAGCACAAGAAAATGAGATTATAAATGATGAGGATGATAGATTGGTCTTAAATAATCAAATCTTTAAGGTCTATAACAACCCTCTTTATGATCCTTCCCCTACCTATCCTATTTTGGAAGACATTAGAAAAAAAAGGAATGAACTTATAAATTATCATGATAATCATACTTGTTCTTCTCCTAATATCTCTCATAGATATGAAGATGATACTTTTATGGATGAAAATCATGAGAATCTTCGTGATCCCTATTCAACTAGGACAACCCTTATTGAGCATGACACTTCAACCACTGATCATTCCCCTTCTTGTGTTGAAGCCAATATGGAAGAACCACACATTGAATGTCGAGAACATCTAGTTTTTAGTTCTCCTAAATACTCTCCTCATATGGAAGTTATCATGGTATGTAAGCAAACACCAACAATATCATATGGAAACCAAAAATCAACCTCACTTTGAAACATCCTAAATTTTTGGATATGGATCAAGCCTTGATGCCAATCTTAGGAATTCATGATAAGTCACCCTCTATTCCTCAAAATAATAAGGTTACATGTGATATGATCACTACCAAGAAAAATGATATAGAAAGACAAGAAAATTGAAGAGGCCACAAGTTTATTAGAAGAGACCTCAAAAACCTTTGAATCTATACCTGTATCCAAGGGAGAATACAAGATCATACCAAAAGAGTCTAACCAAAGCAAAGAGAATCTAGTAACAACAATAAAAAATTCAATAACATCCTCTTCAACCACCTTACATGCAAAAACAACATCCAAGACAAACTTTGATGAAATTGAAAAACTACCAAATCCAAAAAAGGAAACCAAACAACTTGGGCAAGGATGTGATGTTATAGAAAAAAGTATCCATGCCCCTCTAGCACCCAAAACACAAGCACCAAATCATGGTATTGCTAATTGTCCATTCATAGAAATCAACCCATCCAACAAACCTTCACTCAACATCAATACTATTATACAAGACTCTTCCAAGACCACTGTAACCTTGGTACATTCTAAACTCGGGCATTTCATTAAACATGTATCAAGCAGACACTTTATTTACTTATCAACATAAATAACATTAGTTGTTGCTCCTTGCCATGCAATAGTTGTAGGATCATAACATACTCACTACTACATGTTTTCCATTCATCGCAACTAGGGGCAACATATCATCATCCATTTCAAGCTCACTCTTGTCCTACACTAAGTGGGTAAAAGGGGTTAAGTAGCCTTGTCCTCATATGTCACTTGTCATTGTCTCTTTTGACTAGTCTTTAACCTTTCATGAACATATAAGAGCAAGCTTGGGATGTGTATGACATGCCTTAAGTTGGCTCACATATGACATAATCATTCATGATGTATCTCAATTCGGAAACATATGACTTGGCATAGGGCTTTCCAAGTTGGCTCTCATGTCTTATTTTATTTATCCTTGGCTACCTTAAAGCAATTGCTCACAGTAATGGTGTTAGCAGCTGCTTGAAAGTGGGGGCATACATAGACGACATCTTTTTCCAAATTTCATGGTGTGATTTTTCCTTTTCTTGTGATGTGTCCAGGTATGTACAGGATCATCATGGAAAAAACGGGCCCTTAAGTGGCAAAAAATTTAGAAAAATCAAAGTTAGGCAACTTGACATAAAAATTTCAATAAGTTATCTATATTATTTCAAAAATATGTAAGAATAGAATTTTTAGCAAATTGAATGCAGTTTCTAAACTACTAGATTTGTTTTAAAAAAATCTATTTGGTGAAAATTTGAAATTTCAATGCGAGTACTTAAATTTTAAGGAAAAAAATAAGAAGTAGGTGTCTGTCTGACCACCCTAACCGCAATAAAATTATAATATTTTTTTATAAGATTTTATATATAAGTAGAGGACTCATGTTCCGATGTGATGCATATTTTTTTGTAATTTTTTTCCAAGTAAATAATTAATTATGATTTTTTTATTACAACTTTTAAAAAATATAAAAACTTGTATGTCTAACCACCTTAAGTTGGTCAAAACTTTATGACATTCATTTTTTATTTTTATAATCCTATAGTATGTGAAGCATAGAATGTGATGCATGTTTTGGATTAACAAAATGTGATACCGTTTGAAATCTATAGATGTTTTCCAATCAACCTATCAATCAGGAATTTAGTTGTAATTTGAATAGAAAATTAATAATAATTACTTATTAAATTCAAATTAAGGCATAATTTATATTGGTGGGAAGCTGGGAATCTCCTTTAAAAACCCTTTTCATTTCATCAATTTTGTGTAAAATAAAAGTCTTCAACCACATACCCATCATATTGCCACTTTTTGGCCCATCATGATCCTGCACATACCCGTCCTCTTCTTGGTGATGTCATTGAGTTTGATGCCTTCCAAGAGTGTACAATCCACTGAAGTCACCTAATGTGAACTAGGCATCCCATGGATAACATTTTGACACCCTAACTTGTCCTCTCTTGGAGAAATTAGGAACAATACTCCCTAAGAAGAAGACCTTACATGAATAAAAGAAAAATCCCCTTTAATAAATTTTTTACATAACATTCAAAAACATTTACAAAAATAATTTTCATTGTGGTGCCTTATCAAAGTTATCAAGAGCATGAATTTGGTATGGTTTGTTTAATGGGAAGCTGACACACTGGCATGACTTTCTCATTATACGGTGGGAAGCCGACACACTGGCATGACTTTCTCACTAAACCACTTCTTTTTTAGGACATCTCACCCCACAAGTGACCTGATGTTCTGTGGCACCAGAGTGAGCGCATCTTTTCCACCTCATTTTTCTTTCCTTTAGTTCTTTCCATTGCATGATGGTGTATCTTGATGGTTTGACTTAGGATCTTGGATCCTAGGGGCTTGACTACCTTCTTGATATTTTTCATACTTTTTCATCTTTATCTATACACTCAAATCTCTCTTGAGTGTCTACTTTAGTGTGAGTTTGAAGAAATTTCATCCTCTTACTAAGTGGGGACTAAATGTATTGTAGAAAAAAGAAAACTTGCTTTATTTGGGAATAATTGATGAAAAATTAGACTTAATGAGGCCTTGATTTAGTGTTGTGATGTTTTTATGACATCCAAACTAGTTCTTGGACTTTTGCAAACTAAATAAAATGCATTTAACAATGTCTTGTAAAGGTGTTGTAAAGTGTTGTAAAGTGTTGTAAAAGACTTTCACACCTCTCTAGACTTAATGAACCCATTTTCACTTAATTCAACAATGTAAAATGTATTTAATAGCATTACCACACTAATCTAGAAGGATTGTGAATTAATCTTAATTCCAATCTAGTGTTGTAATGTGTCTTACACATTCACATTGAATTTTGTCTTTCTAGGCTATGTGGACCTCATTTTAGTGTTGTAAAGTATATTTAATCACACTTTCACATGGAAATTTGTGTTCCAAGCCATAATTACCCTTTACATCATGATTAATAGGCCCCTATTACCCCATATTGTGCATCCTGAGAGATAATTTCATTAAATAACTTACTAAGACATCATATAAACTTGATTTTCTTATCTCTTGACCTTTCAGCTAGCAAAATGGCCCCTATGGGACCCATTCACCCTTGATGGATAAGTAGTCCCATCTAGGTAGGACCCATTCACCTTTGATGCTGAATGAGTCCCATTTGAGCCATTTTCAGGGTTTACTAAAGAAATTTTTGATTTTAAGTCTTATTTTCCTCCATGTCATCCTTGGGGATCAAATTAATGGGAAAATAAGGTGGATTGCCTATAAATACAAGTCTCTTAACCCTAAATAATAAACATTATTCATTATTCATCCATAATTCTTCTATTTCAAGTCAGGCAAGATAGGGTTTTACCATGTTAAGTCACCAAGACATCATTTTCAAACATTCAAGGGTAGATTCTTCATATTTTTGTAACAATCTGAGATCAATAATCATGGAAAGGTATTAATCCCTTCACTTCATGTTCATTCTTCATATTATTTCTTCATTTGGTTTAATTACTACAAAGTGGTTTCACCAAGGCAAACCCCCATGCCCTAACATTCAACATTTCTCCTTCTTATCTTGTGTGTTTGCAGATTTAGGCATCTTGGAAGCTTGGAAATCATTAAGAATCAAGTTACAATTTTTTTTAAGTCTTCTCTTCATTTTATAAGGAAAAAAATCAACAAAAAGTCACTTTGAGACCAAAAAATTAGACTTTCAAAGCTGGACACCTGTTAGAAACCAAAGTATAGACCAAAGACTTCAGTTTCCACCTTTGGATTTTTCAAAAATTTAAAAGTGGATTGATTCAACATGGATGGATAATGACTCCCACTACTAGTCCTCAACAGGGTTTTTTGCAATTTTGGATACCCTTTTGTCCAAAACGGGCTTCACACCAATTTCCCAGAACTAGGACTAATTCACCAAGAATGGCGAATGAGTCCCAGTAGGAAAAATTTCTAGCATTAGTAGCATTCAAAAAATCATTTCTATTCTACATCAAGATATCAGGTGTGCACTTTTAGTTTCATTCATTTCTACTACAATTTGCATTCATTTCTAGGTATTTCTGCATATCACACTGTGTTTTCAAACAATTCATATTTCTTAGGTTTTGCATCAATAATTCATCTTATTTTTATGGGTTATAGCATTTAGATAATTAATTTTAGTCACTTATCATTCATGTTGCATGAATCTTGAGTGTAACATTGCCTATTTTTTCCCTTCTTTCTTCGTTTAGGTGAAAAACCCTAAATGTGCAAGAAAGTCTTAAGGAGCCAAAATCCTTTGTTATAGGAAGGCTGAGGTTTTGTAAGTAATCCTGGGTGGTCACATCAGTGATCCCAATTCTTTTTTTTCTTAGCTTGTGGATCCGGTCATATGAGTGATGAAGATCTTAGTGCCCAAAAGCTACAAAATTGTGCCATTTTAGCATTCAAAAACCCAAATCCCCCCAAGTGCCCTTTTATGGGCCTTTTAAAAAAAAAATCATAAATTTTGAAAAAAAGGCCATTTTTTAAAAAATGAAATATCCTCAGAAAGTTGACGATCTAAATTTCCTAGTGGTACCATTATTTTCTAGAGATTTTGCAATTTTATAGCACTTTTTTTAGTTGAAGTGAAATATTGCTTTCTAGCCTTCAAGCTTGTATCTTTTTTCTCTAGACTATATTTTTCCCCAAATTTTCAGCATAAGGAAGGTATTCAAGAGCACTACAGTTCTATTCATGCACTTTTTGTAGGTTTGTTTCTAGAATTTCATAATTTTAGTTTGAATTTGATTTGGTAGTTTGGGATACTTTATTGTAAATTTGCAAAATAGTGTCAATTTTTTTAGGACAAAAGGGTTATTTTCTTGTATTGTGAAGGGAATTTGTTGTTCCTCTATTGTAATATCTGATTGTATCATGGATTTTCCAAAATTTGTATCTCTAACTCCATATAACTATCATGGATGGAGATCACAAATGGGGATGTTATTGTTAAAATTGAAGTTCCAAAGAATCACATATGGCCAAGATCCAAAACCTAATGGAGCTATAGAAAGAAGAAAATGGCTTGATGGAAGGGATGAAGCTCTTGGTACTCTTCTTTTGTCCATTTCTCTAGATCTTAGATATCATGTTGCATCTTGCATATATCCTAATCAAGTTTGGACTACTTTAGAGAGTCTCTTTGGTAAGCCAAATAAGATGAGGAAATTTAAGTTGGAGAATGAACTAATGGGTATTAATCCATAAAATTTTGACAATATCCAAGACTTCTTCTCTAAGCTAAATTCTCTAAGCTCAATTCTCTAAGATTGTAGTTATCTAATTGTGAGGTCACTAAAGAGGATGATCAATTGATTCTTTCTATTCTTGCTAAGCTTGGTCCTTATTATTCAGTGTTTGTTTCTACATTCTATGCTATTATGGATACCCTTGAAAATGCATACAAAATTCCTTCTCTTGAAGAATTTGTAGCTCAGATCATAAGGGAACAAGCAAAGTTGGTACACATGGTCACATTGAAGTCTTCTATATCTCATTCTCTTTTCACAAAGGATACAAAGGCTTCAAGTGTCAAAGGTAAGAAATAGAATAAGGCACCCAAGTCTAACAAGAAAGATAAATATTCTCCTTCACAAAGAACTCCTGAGTCTACACCCTGTTCAAAAGAGGAATTATCTAAAAAGAAGAACCTCAAATGTGCTTATTTCAAAAGGATAGGACATGATGAGAATAGATGTTATAATAAGAATATTGATGAAATCAGACACCTTCAAAAGAATAACATTCAGCTGCCCTCATTAGTATCTTCTACTTCTTCTTTAACATCTCAATCAAAAGCACCCTTATCATCATCTCATTCAAAGAACACAAGATCTACATTTGGGATACATAAAATGAAAGGACAAGAACTCTTGGCCTCTACAAGTCCTAAATATCATAGATGGATTCTTGATTTAGGGGCATCTCATCATATGACATCTTCCATGGATGTGTTCTCTTCTTTTGAGCCTTGTAATTCACCTCATATTTTGATGGGTAACAATACATATGAAGATAAGTGTGAAGGGTTCTATTGACATGGGGGAAGGGAATTTCAATGATGTACTTTGTGTTCCTTCCTTTTCCACTATTCTTCTTTCTATTTATCAAATTACTCATGGGGTTCAAGGTAAAATAGTTGAGTTCACTCTTGATAGGGTGTACATAAGGGACTTTGAGACTAGGGATATTGTTGCTATAAGGGACTTGAAATTAGGGTCTAAGACCTTTTGAGGAAAAAGATTCTCTAGAGGGTGTCTATTGACGATGATGTTACTCACAAAAATAGTGCAGATAAAATCCCCACAAGAAAACCATGAAGAACCTATCTTTACTTGAAATATTGAACCAAGGCACCTAAGATGTTCATATAATAGGAAAAGTTTGGCTTAGCTTAATCCTAAGGCTCCGGTAGTCACGTCTTGACCATACCAGGTTCGCTTTAGGGTATGATGTGATATTGTTGTTAATCTCAAGGGTACTATGGTTAATTTCTAGTTTCATTAGGAATCATAAGCATTAGATACAAGATTTCTAGTTTGATCATAAAATAATCTCATGAAATAAAAAGATTTGTGATAATATTTCATGAAGCTCCATAATTTTTCTATCACTTAAGTAGATTTACCTTTAAGCATTCAACAATTTCATAGAAAACAAAATATTTTCAATAAATTTCCATTCATTCATCTATTTTTGGGAACATTTGAATCTGAAATTTAAAAATCTAATCCAAAATAAAACATTAAAAATAATGAAAAAAATAAAAATTATCCTAGTTATTCTCCATGCATACCCAAAGATTTAATCAAATCAAAGAAAAATTCTTTATACTTCACCAAATTATTTCACAGCTAGGCATAAAATGATGTGAGTTTTTAAATAAGGGGATTTTAGTTTGGATACCGAGTAGATTCTGTATGTACCCTTAAACAAGACAACACATAGTCTTGTTTGGCTAAACTAACAAAACCAACTACAAAATATACATGAGATAGGTAGCTATCAAATTGGCTTTAATATTGATTAAGTTCTATGTGCATAAATTTTTTTAGTCTGGACTGATTCAGAAAATAGGAAAACAAACAAAACTTAGAGAATTTTTGGCTATTCCGACATTCACAAATTCTGAACTTAACTTAAAAAAAAGGTATCCCCTAGCCTTTAATACAGAGAAGATGTAGTAAGGATAAGACAAATACATGAGAGGAAATCCAAGGGATGAATCACATCAAGGCATGTGGATTATGGTGACTGGTAAGAGAACTACAAACAAATTCAATGAAGGTTAACCTCCTTCTGCATGTTGAAGTACTTCGGGTTTTTAATCTTTTTACTATTGCCAAGATAATAACTTGAATTAGGATAGTGTGTAGGAACTTTCCCATATATTCAGAATGATTTCTTTATCATCTTGTTCCTACACTTTGGTTCTGCCTCGTGCTTTCTACTCTCAAGAATGAGCTTCCTCAGAGGTTGGTTTTTTTTGTCACCATATGTGAAATATCGGGGTCCCTAGTATTTTGATGGTTTCAAGCTCCTCTACATATAACTTCCTGAAACATGCAGTTTGACATAGATATGATTCTATCCATGATTCAAATTTTCCTGACCATCCGTACTTGAACTCTGCATCACAATCTACTTCTCCTACAATCAGAAATTCCACCTATTCAATCCCTTTTAAAAAAGAATTTATAAAATATCATGTAAATAAAACCATCATTAATTATTTATCATATAAATCCATCATAAATAACATGTTTTCAAAAAAAATTGTACTCTTGCATAATTATCCTTTTATATCGTGTTACCAGACTATCAAACTTTTAGATAACCTTAAAATTTTAAAAAAAATCTTTGCATCTTTACCTAGTACCGACTACATGGTACCCAATATTCAACTTTACCCATGATTTTCCTAGACTTTGGTTTTATCAAAACTTCCATCTTCACTGTACCTCAACTCTTGAACTAGAACATTTTACTTTACCTTTTACATTACCTTTGCATTTCTAGCATTCCTAGTTCCTGGTACCCATTACCTGAAACACTTGAATTATGAACTCTTTCAAAAATATTTTTCTTTGCTTTTCACTTCAAGTGACCTTTCCAACTAGCCAGCATCTTCCATAAGCACTAGTTTTCACTTGGGGTCCCTAAGTATTATAGTCTTCCAGGGCATGTTGTGAGACCACACAACAACTTGCAACCAATAAAACCAAATTTAAACCAAAACTTGAGATTAAATTACCAATCATAAATATAATTTATACATATTTCAAAACAATAAATCTTTAACTTTACCTATATTCTGACATAAAAATAGTAAAATTCATCTAGAAATATATGTGTGTGCTTTGGTTAGTTCCAGTTTTTGGAAATCAGTGAAAAAAATTATTTCTTGACATTGAACTACATAATTTGGTAATCCTCCAAAGCCAACCAGGGATAGATCCTAGTTTCCAGTCAAGCATCCATAGCCCCGACAAGGTTATCTCTGTAATTCCCCCAAACATAGCTCTACTGCCATTCAAGCACCTATAGCCCTGATAAAGATATTTGGATAGCCTAAAGAGTTGATTTTCTTTTGTATGTCTCTTTTGATATTTCATTGATAGCTCATTTTTCTTTTAATATTTCATTGATAGCTCATTTCAACTTGCAAGCAATGAAGCTCGCTATTAGGTTGGGAATTACAGTGGTAGAAAAGGTTACCTTTTGATTTTTCATTCAATGCAAATCCCTTCATCATTTCACTATTTCCCAAAAACTCATTTAATAATTCCATGTTGGTGTGTATTCTCAACTAAAATTTACAACTTTTATGTCGAATCCTAGCTAACTGCAACTCACTATATATTATAAGATATGCATAAATTAAATTTTAGCAACAAACAACATAATCACCAAATTTAAATCTAAATTTAGAACCATTAGTTACCACCCTTTTGATCAAATTTTATGGCAACTACTAAATACTCAGCTAGTGATTCCAATTTGATGGTGCTACACCACATTAATGGATCAAGAATGTCATGATGACACTTAAACATGATCACACTATTCTGCATTAAATTTCCTTGCCTCAATGCACACATATTGCTTCTTTCAAATTTCTAGGTGATGACGTGTGCTACCTTACCAGCTTCAATTTCCTTTCCACTTTTCACACATGGGTACCTTCATGATTAATACGACTTAATAAAAAAACAATGAAATGACCACAATTAATTTCAAAAATATTTAACTTGCTTGATTCACAATCTTTGCACCAACTGAATCTGAAATTTTTTTCCCAATTGTGTGTAAAAATTAATTTGATTTAACTTTTTGCTCTAGAGAAACTCATCCAGTTGCCACCTTGCTTATGATTTCCAAGCCTTTGATCCAGGAAACTATGTATCGTAACTTCTTCATAGTTTTCTATAAATTTTGTATTTCTCTCAAATTCTTCACACTTTTGCTTTCCCTTCTTTTTTATTTTTCATTTCTTGCTCTACTAGTGCTTGCTGGCTTCTAGGTCATGGATAATCCAATTTTCTTGACTTGCTCTCACTACCCAAATGTTTTCTTTGGTCATATCACAACCTAAAGTCTTGAAAAGGTTTTCTTTATTCGGACTACCAATTTTACTATTCCAAATTTATACTTAGTCCTTGAGGAACAATATGTGGAATCCAAACCTTACGTCTGGTTTTATTCTAACTTTTCTTCTCACTTTGTAGCATCGCTCCTAGACATTGGGCTTCCTCTTGAAGACATTCGCTTAACTATGAATTGGATAGTGCAGCCTTAATATTTGGAGAATCTAGATATTGTTCTATCTATTGCACATCCGACCATTGGTATCCCTTCCATGGATGATATCCTTTGGTTCTTGGAATACGGGGGAGTAGTTCCACTTTGTTCATTCCTAACTGACCTCCATAGTACTCCTAACTTTGAAGTTCACCAGGAAATTTCCTACGCATAGTATTTACCCTTGATGGACAAGGCATCCTAGATTGACTGAATAGCTACTCCTATATGTAGCTCAACTCCCTCTCTTTTCTTTTTTGATCCTCTTTTATAGCAATAATTTTGATACTTCCATTTATATACATGACACACACATACGCACACACACATAGCTTTGTCATACATTTTAAATTGTGTATTTACTGTGTGTGGTTTTCTCATTTTTCATTTCACAACACAATGTTACAAATGTTTGAATTAGCTCTCATGTGTATGATAATTTAAAAAGAATTTTCTAATGCAAAGGGACAAACATAAAAGAATAGAAAAAAGAAAATGAAAAATAAAACAAACCCTACAAAAGAAAACTAACCCTAGAACTAACCAAAAATATAATCTAAAAAATGACTAACTGTAACAAAGCAATTTATTTTTACTTTAGTAACTATTTCCATTATTGTTTTAGTAAAAATTACAATAGGTTTATCCTTGAATTGACTAGAATACATTTCAAATGTTTTACTATAATAATGAATTTCTTTAAATTTTATGCGTTTAACAAATGTAAATTCAAAGGCGTACTTACCAATGACTTGGCTCATATTTCTAAAAATGACCTCATTAAAGGCTGATTACACACACTTCTTTCGATTCATGAATAATCTACCTTCTTTCAGTCCTAATTCATGGTTTTCCTCTTTACTCTGCTCAGTTCCATGAACAACAATGCATCTATTTCTTGATTTACATCTCCTCTAAAAACTTTTGTGTCCTTGCCCCTATCTTCCTTTGAACCTTGTCATACCAAGCGATATCACAATTTATCTTGTTATCAGAGAGAGAAAAATAAAAAACTTGATACTCTATATCTTGCATAAAATAAGGAAATATTCCTTTTTTAACTTGCAAATTTTTAGTTTGAAATGAAAAACCCGCATTTCCCGCTTGATTTCCCCACTCCTCTTCAGTTATGTTTTCCATGTATGAAGAGAATGATGACTCATCGATGTTTTTTCCTCATTTTCAGTGTAATATTTATGATTCTCAACATTCTCACCTATCTTCCTACAAAACCTTAATATTTTCTTTATAACAATTATAGTTATCAAACTATTTTGATATATCAATTGATTTTTTGACATTTTCAATTCCACTAGGGTTATACTCTCTTTCATGATTCAAAATATTTCTCGCTAATAGTCTCTTTCTTCTAGTAGTTAAAACTTCTTTCATTAATGAAATCACCTTATATATAGCCAAACTCACCCTAGTTAAAAAAAATCACAATCGAGTTCACCGTGATTAGTTGTATCATGACTTCTACACTTAGTAACTCTACCAAAAGTGAATAAACTCAAAGGATGTAATCTCTAGTTAAGAATTTTTTGGAGTTTTTCAACTTCCATTTTTGAAATACAAGCTTGCATTATAATTTTACCTTACAAGATCTCTTTTAAACCCATAACCAATACAAATTCCTATACAAAACACGAAGATAAAGATATAAATAAAAACAAGAGGCCATCCTTCTAGTGCTAGTTCTTTTTTATGACAATGTTACTTGTAGTAACAGTGCATATAAAAACCTCATAGGAAAACTACAAATAACCTATCTTTACTTAAAATACTAAACTAGGGAAACCTAAGGTGTTTGTATAATAGGAAAAGGTTGACTTAGCTTAATCCCAAGGCTCTGGTAGTTAGGTCCTGACCATACCAGGTTCACTTCAAGGTATGATGTGATATTGTTGTTAATCTCAAAGGGCCTATGGTTAACTTTCAATTTCAATAAGAATCATAAGCATTAGACACAAGATATCCAGTTCGATCATAAAATAATCTCATGAAATCAAAATATTTGCAATAATATTTCATGAACATCCACAATTTTGCTAGATCACTTAAGTAGATTTAGCTTTAAGTATTCAGTAATTTCATAGAAAATGAAATATTTTCAATAAATTTCCATTCATTCATCTATTTTTTGGATTTTTTTCTAAAATTTAAACATCTAATCTAAAATAAAGCATTAAAAATACTGAAAAAATAAAATTTCTCCCAGTTATTCTCCACATATTCCCCAATATTTAATCAAATCAAAGAAAACCGATTTATACTTCACCAAATTTTTTCATAGCTAGGCATAAAATGATGTGAGCTTTTAAAGAAGGGGGTTTTAGTTTGGAAACCAAGTAGGTTATGTATCACCCTTAAATGGTGCAATAGACAATCTTGTTTGATTGAACTAACAAATTCAAATACAAAAGATACATGAGATAGGTAGCTATCAAATTGGCTTCAATATTAAATAATTTCTATGTGCATACATGTTTTTAGTCTAGAATGATTCAGAAATTTTGGCTCTTCCGACATCCACAAATTTTGAACTTGACTTTAAAAAAAAGGTATCCCCTAGCCTTTTATAGAAATAAGATGCAAGAAGGATAAGAAAAATACATGAGAGGAAATCCTAGGGATGAATCACATCAAGGCATGTGGAATGTGGTGACTGGTAAGAGAATTGCAAACGAAGTCAATGAAGGTCAAAATCCATCTACACATTGAAGTCCTTCAGGATTTTTATCTGTTTATAATCGCTAGGATAATAAATTGAATTGGGATAGTGAGTAGGAACTTTCCCATATATTTAGAATGATTTCTTTATCATATTGTTCCTACACTTTGGTTCTTCCTCAGGCTTTCTTCTCTTGGGAATGAGCTTCCTCAGAGGTTGGCACTTGTTGTGGCTATATGTGAAATACCAAGATCCCTTGTATTTCGATGGATTCAAGCCCCTTTGCATATAACTTCCCAAAATATGCAACATGACCTGGATATTATTCTATCTGTGATTCAAATTTTCTTAACCATCCATACTCAAACTTTGCATCACAATTTGCTTCTCTTGCAATCACAAATTCCACCTATTAAATCCCTTTAAAAAGACATTTACAAAATCTCATGTAAATAAAACCATCATTAAGATTTGTTATCATATAAATCCATCTTAAATAACATAATTTCAAGAAAATTTTGTATTCTTGCATAATTATTCTTTTATATTGGGTTATCGGACTATCAGACTTTTATATAACCTTAAAATTTTAAAACTTTACTTTGCATCTTTACTCGGTACCTGGTACCCAATATTCAGCTTCACCCATGATTTTCCTAGACTTTGATTTTACCAAAACTTCCATCTTTGTCAGACCTTGAATCTCAGACCGAAACATTTTGCTTTACCTTTTACATTACCTTTGCATTTCTAACATTCCTGGTTCCTACTACCTAGTACTCGTAACACTTGAATTATGAAGTATTGTTTCAAAAATATTTCTCTTTGCTTTCAACTTCTAGTGACCTTTCCAACTAGCTAGCATCTGCCATAAACATAGTTTTCAATTGGGGTATCCAAGTCTTACAGTCTTAGGGTGTGTTGTGAGATCACACAATAGTGTCTTAGTCCCCACTAAAAAATTAGGGACACACAACCAAAATCATTAAATTATCATTTCTCCTTTGAGGTTTTTTAGGATTAGCCATAAAAATATATAATTCATTAGGTTTGTGGATGCAAAATAGGACCAATTAAGACATAAATTAGGATAAATAAAGTAAGGTGAGCCCAAACAAGTGTTAAAATGCAATTGTATGCATTTTCCTACACTATATTTAGCCTCCACTTTAGTGAGAGGATGAACTTGCTTCAAACTCACACTAATGTAGCCAACCATGCAAGCAAGAGGGTTTCAAATGTACAAATGCTATTAAGATAGGATGACAATAATCAAGAGGGTAGCCAAGCCACTAGGATCAAAATCCTATAAAAAACCAGCATAGGCACAAAGGAACACACTTACAAATGATATATGAAGCCATAACCAGATCGCAAGCATACACCATAAAAGATAGAAAAAAGGAAAAAGGAAAAATAAAAATGACATGATTCAAGCTTCGACTAGTCATCCAATGCATTGTGGATCGGGTCTAGGTTGTTTTTCCAAAGGAGGTTTACAAGTGGAATGGATTTTCTACTATGCAAACAAAGAATACACTCACAAGGGCTAGTGAAGCTAGTTGTCCACTAGGTGAGCCCCAAGAGGTCCATAAAATTCATACCCCCATGACTATGAGAAGGAAAAAAAGAAAAAATGCACATAAAGCTAGTTGTTCACTAGGTGAGCCCTAGGGTACCATATCAAATCCATACCTCTATGAATTTAATAAGGTACAAAAATTCATTTTCACAATGGCTAGTGAAGCTAGGTGTTCACTAGGTGAGCCCCAGGGGATCATATCAAAGCCATACCTCTATGACTTTATAAGGTACAAAAAAAATGCAACAGGAAAGAGGGATGTTCGAAGGGATTTTGATTAGTTCATGTGAGGTCTTAATCTTAAAGGACATTGTTCCTAATATTTCCAAGAGAGGACTAATCAAAGGATAAAATATTTACAACTTAGGGAATGCAATGTATTGCATCACCACTAAGAGGAATGTAATATCTTAAGATAGATCATCCTCTTGAAGAACATTACTCCCAATGTCACCACAAAGAGAAAAAAACATCGCATGAAGTAAGAAAATAACATCAAAGAACATGAAATCAATAAATACAAATGAAATCATGCCAAAATAATGCCAACGTATGCCCCCACTTTAAAGAAATTGCTAAACATCATGTTGTGAGAAATTACTTTAAAGTAGCCACTAAAAAGAAAGAGGAAAATAGGGCTACCCCATAGAAACACATAAGGGATCTATGGATTCGGGGTTAGTATCTATCTTTGCTGCAATGATATGAGAGAGATTAGAACTGTCATCATTCCCCAAATACACACAGAACTAGAAGAATGACTGAAAGAGAGTGAATACAAAGAAATATCTTTTAGGTCAAAATGGAAGAAACATGAATGTCTTGATGCCTTGTGTCATCCCAAAAAGGAAAACACAAGACAAAAAAGAAAAGAAAGCAAAGATAATGAAAAATATTTTGGATCAACATGGAAGAGACATAGGGTGTCTCGATGCCTTATGTCATCCCCAAAAATAAAACACAAGACAAAAGAAAATGAAAGAAAAATTAAAATAAAAGGTAAAGAGCAAAGAAAAGGTAAAAATATTACATCATATAGAAGAATGAACGTACAAATAGAGGAATGCACATAGAGAGAGAAATATCAAACAATATGGGGGACCACATTACACTTATGTAATCAAACAAAAAGAAAGAAAAAGATGAAACTAAAAATACTAGTAAAACTCATGCAAGTCAACCATCTAGCAGGTCATTGACATCCTAGTCTTGTTTAGAATAGGTGGAATGCAGATCACTAGGGAGAGGGACAATGCCAAGTGTTGCTCTAGGAGAATCACCAAGTTCAACACGTGGTGAATCACTTGGTTTAGGAGGATCATCACAATTGTTATTTTTTAAGCTCATGGAAGATGAAAATAAAAAAATTCAACTCATTATGCACATGCTTATCAATTTTTGTAGCTTTTTCATCATCATCCAATTTAACCACAACAAGAGGATGAATAATGATATCCATGGAAGGTGTCAATCCTTGTGTTGGAGACATAGGATTTGTTTGTTTTGGTAAAGGAGGAGGCCCATCATTTTTTTCTTTTGTTAAGTTTGGATTTTGATTTTCAATATTTTTCTCTTCACTCATCTTTCGAGAAATAGCATAATGTCTATGCCTATGCTCTCTAGCATTTTTATTTCTTTTATTATGGTTTTCAAGTTGTGTTTGTGTAGGAGCAAGTTTGTCAACCATAGGTTTCTTTTCTTCTTGTGAGGGAAGAATGGAAGAAACCATGAAAGGTTGTTCAACCACTTTCTCTTTGACTTTATAAAATTTCTTCAGAGCAAGATTAGGAATTTTTAAATTTTCCCTTGGCCTTTTGTAGGAAATAGGCAAGGGATTTTTGATGGATCTATCTTGGTTTGTTGGAAGGGATTTAGGTTCAATATTGTTTTCTTCAAGTGGTGGAGGTTCTATCATAGGTGGAGGAAAATTCTCAAGGGATACCTTGGATATGCATTTTTCTTTGAAATTTTGGTAGGATAGGAAAAGGAAGTCCTCATGGGGTCTTATAGGTTCCATGGGCTCAAGCCAAAAATAGTCTAGGAGAAATTTTGACATGAGAAGACTAAGGTCTAAAGCCACTATGGTTCATAGTAAATATTCCATTGCCGATTGGAAACTTTAAGCACTTATGGAAAATGGATGTGACCACATTCATGGAGTGAAGCCATTTGTAGCCTAACTTCACACAAAATTGGATTGAATTAGAGATGATACATAATGATACATTTAATTTCCTTGGTCCTACTTGTAAAGGGAGTGTGATCAATCCCATCGTAGCATGAGAAAAAAATCATGCATTTTAGTCCATGCTATAGATATTATCATATCTATCTTGAGTAAGTTCATGCACATATAAGAGTTCCTCTATGATCACATTCTCTCCAAAGATAGGATCAATTAAAATCCTAGGAGTGGGCTTGTCATTGGTTCTATCGGCAATTTAAAGAGTACCATCATGCACATTTTTTATTATTTATTTTCAAGAGAAAGTATGTTGATGGGAATTTTTGTTTTCTTTTTAGGAGGCTCAATGTCAATTGCTCCTATAATTGTATTAATACGACTTTTTTCATTACTATCCATAAGATTTTGTTCATCATTATCCATAGGATTTTGTTCACTATTTTTCACTTTTTCATCATCTGTGTCAAAATTCATTACATCGGGTTTAGTTTCACTAGCCTTAACAAATGGAATATTATGGTTAGGCATGGAATTGATGAAGATTTACAGGTTTTGGTTAGGAGGAGCTACATTTTTATTACCTTTGTTATTCACACCTCTAATTTGGATTTCATTAGAATCAATGAGGCATTGCACAAGATGTTTAAGATGCTTGCAATGTTTCGTATCATGTCCTTTTTGTTAATGATAAGAACAATAGGCATTGTGTTTGAAGCTCAGAGGTAATGGCTTGCTAGGTTCAAGAGGTCAAACAAGAGGTAAGGTAAGCATGTTCTTGTTTATTAGCTGATTCATTATGTTGTGAAGTGTGCTAGGCTAGGGGGTAAATTGTCTTTATGGATCCCCATAGATGTAAGGATTACTCTTCTTTATAGTAGCTACTATGGTATCAACTTGTTGGGTAGGTTGGGAGGTGGAATTTAGTTGAAGGAAACTTTTATTTTGTCTTCCGAAGGGTTGATAGGTGTTTTGGTTTGATGATTCAGACTTTTCAGGCTGGGTAGGGATGGGTTTTTGTTCACAACTACCTACAAAATTTTGATAATCTCGAAGGGTAGTGCACAAGTGCATGAAGGAAGGGAATTTCATCATGGTAAGATTGTCTCATATCTTACTTTGTAAATTTTCTATGAACATATTTTGAAGGTGAGAATCAAGAATCTTCACATTGATTTGGGAATAAAGTAATTGGTAATGTGAAATAAAGTCAATGACTTTTTCACCCTTATTTTGCTTGCATCTCATCAAATCATCTAATTCCATTTTAGGAACCATATGCACTTGGAAATGGTTAATAAAGGATTCAATAAGTTCATTAAATGAACAAATTGAGTTGTTCAGTAATGTAGAAAACCATTCCAAGGCAGCTTCTTTCAAGGATCGGGGAAAAAGATTAGCCAAAAGTTTTTCCTCAAGGATGAAGTCACTAAGAAAAGTAGTAAAGGCATTAACATGATTAGAAGGATCTCCCTTTCGTCCATATTTCTCAAATCTAGGGATCTCTATACCTTATGGAATCAGAGTTCTCAATATCTCTAAAGAGAGGGGATTGATTTTGACATAGTATGAAGGTGGACCATTTTGATTTTGATTGATGGCAGAAACTTGACATTGAATGGATAAAATACTTTGTAAGAGGTGGTTAACGATATGATCATTGCTTGTAGTTTGAGATGGAGGTGAATATTGTGGTGGTGTGTATGTGTTGGAAGGGTCAGTGAATGGATTGTTTATGGGAGGAGATATAAGGTTAGATTCCAAATAGGTTTAAGGAACACTAGTGGAAACATTTGAGGTAGGTGTGATACCCTTCCAATTTGTTATGTTTTCTTGTTAGCTCTAATACTTTTTTAGACTTTATTTTATGTAATTGTTATTCTATCGCTAGCAGTGGAGGGATGATAGAATATATTGATGTGATGAAACATTATATGCATGGTGATTATGTTTAATATGCTTTATGTTTGCATAGATGCTTAGTTGTGCTTCTGCAGTGTTGCATCATCCTCTAGGTTGTGGGATGGGGTTTTACACTTGGTATTAGAGCCTAGGTTTAAACACTGGGAACTTTGGGTTAATGTTGGAACCATTAATTTTTTGTGTAGGATTTAAGTTCCATTTCTTTTCTTACACCTTGGTGTCTTTGTGCAGGATCATGCCACCTAGGAGAGATCGAGGTTGTGGTCATAGCCATGGAGGCAGACATGGGGGTAGTCAATAGAACTCACATCTACTGTTTCTCATGATTCTATCCGTGAGGAGCAACAGGCTTCTTAAAAGATTCTGGGAGGTAGTATGTAGGATCAAGGTCCACCAGGGATCAAGGGCGCATAGTTGTGCTAGTTACTGGAGGAGACTATTGCCCGCCTTGGACTGAGGTAGGAAGTAGAGAAGATTTTTGTTAGAGAGGGATGTACCAACTCAGTCAGATGCAGTTGTAGCTGCACATATGAGGGATTTACTTAGGGATAGACCCCCCATATTTGAAGGATCAGGAAGTAGATTAGAGGTGGAAACTTGGCTGATTGACTTGAATAGATGCTTTGCTATGCACCGATATGATAGAAATACTAGAGACAGATGTGCGATTATGCACATGAGAGGATTTTACTCCACATGGTGGAGATTGGAGGAACAACAGCTCCATATTGACATCAATACTGTATCTTGGGAGATGTTTCTAAAGAGGTTTCATGCCATAATTCTCTCTGATCTTTGGTGACAATGTTGTGGTGATGAGTTCCATACTTTACGACAGATGACTATGTCAATGGAACAATATGAGCATCATTTTTATGATCTCAAATAGTACGCAGGAATTGGGAACGATGAGGGCATGTTCGTGCAACACTTTCTTAGGGGCTTAAATGCTTGAATCAGTGGAGGTTTGTGGGTTTTCGAACCCAAGACCATGGAGGAGGCAGTAGAAAAGGCTAGACGTATTGAGGAGAACTTGGCAATGGCCTTAGGTGGTCATGTTGGAGTACAGGTTGGTAGCACTTCAACCGCAAGGACTAGTGCACGCAGTGGATAGCCATAGGGAGCTAGACCACCTAGGGCACAATAGACACCAGCACAGAGTGGACAATACTAGAACTAAGTGGACAATACCAAAACTCTTAGGGAAAATGAAAGGATTTTTCACCTAGACAGAATGACAAATATTAGACAGGGGGTGATCATAATTGGAGGTGTGTTAAACACTTCAGTAATGTACAGCCAATGCAAAGTTCTCAATCTACCTTTAGGGGTAGTGCTCAGTAGTCTAGTACACCATTTGGAGGTAGTTTCCCATGGTCTAGTGTACCTTTAGGTGATAGAGACTTCAATAGAGGTACTATTTGTTTTGCTTGTGGCCAGTAGGGTCATAGAGCGCAATAGTGTCCCAATAATGACACATCTGGATATACTCATAGGCCAATAGATTTGGAGTCAATAGTAGGTGATGCTAGTAGATCACATAGGGTGTTTACCATGGTGGATAACCGCCAAGATGAGCACCAAGGTGCTATTGGTGAGGTTTCTTGTGGAGGACAAGCATCATTCTTTGGGAACCGTGCACATCCTTCAGCGTTGAGAGTTGATCCTCAGGGGTTGAGATACTGATACTTTTTCTACATGGGAAGATGCTACTAGGATGAGGGAGCTCTACCCTTACTTTTTCGTAGGCTTCTAGGAGTAAGCCTGGTCCTAGGGGGAGGATGTGACACCCCCCTAGGATGAGAGATGCTACTAGGATGAGAGATACTGATACTTTTTCTACATGGGAAGATGCTACTAGGATGAGGGAGCTCTACCCTTACTTGTTCGTAGGCTTCTAGGAGTAAGCCTGGTCCTAGGGGGAGGATGTGACACCCCTTCGATTTGTTATGTTTTCTTGTCAGGTATGATACTTTGTTAGACTTTATTGTATGTTATTATTATTTTATCGCTAACATTGGAGTGATGATAGACTATATTGATGTGATGACACATTATATGCATGGTGATTATATTTAATATGCTTTATGTTTGCATAGATGCTTAGTTGTGCTTCCACAGTGTTGTATCATCCTCTAGGTTGTGGGACAGGGTTTTACAGTAGGAAAGATATTACTAGTTGGTTGCATTATTATGGTCACTTGAGGATTTATATAGGTGGGGATAGAGGTTATGGTCGAATGGGGAGGATTTTGATTTACTCCTTGGCTTTGCACATTATTTCAAGCTAGAACACCATTGGTGATGGAAGGAAGATGTTTTCCAATGGCGTGAGGTATGTTATGAACAACTTCTAATCCTTCGTCACTTTCCATCATGTGGTGAAGACTATCTATGGTAGGTATAATAGTATTTGAAATTTTTTCAGTACTCACACTATCTTGTAAATGAGCTAGGTCTTAATGCATTTTCATTATGTTTTCTTAAGGGATATGATAAACCATGTTTGAACACTTGGTGTAGTAGTTGTAGGCATAGAAAAAGAGGTATCAAAGCTATGTTCCATACCTAGTGAACTAGTACTAACACTAGAAGTAAGAGAGTTAGATATATTAACCCAAGATCCACAATGAGTGTTTTATTACAGGATGTTATGAGTCTCACATTTTGTCTCACCATAGTATTACCAGTAGGACACCAAGTAGTATAGATCATGCAAGGGATAAACCAAAGAAAGTGTAATGAACACAATATCCCATGTTTAAAATTACACTTGAAATGAAAGAAATCAGAATAAAAACAATTCTACAATCTATAACAGAAAACTAAAAGCAGCAAACAAAAAGATAAGAGAAGCAATTTCAAGTCTTGAAAAATTAAAATTCAAAGTCAACAGGAACTAAGATGACAGTAAGGGTGTCTTGGTCCTATTGGTGAAATTCTGAGGTTCCAGGGACTAGAACAAACAACTAACAATACAGAGGGGGATTTGAGCCAAAAACCTAGAGAAGGACTAAGATGCCAGGAAGGGCGTTTTAGTCCCAATAAGGGGTTTTCTTAGAAAAATAACAAAATCTAGATTGTTCATAATGTTCATAGGTTTCCTATTCAGGGGGCTGATGTTTAGTAGAAAAATGTGCAAATGAATGTAAGAAAAAAGTGACTAGTGACAAGCAATTGAATGCAATAAAAATTCAATTAGGATGACGAATAATGCACTTTTTTAGTTTTTCAATGAGATAATATGATGCAAGAAAGAAAAAATGCAACCTCTATACACTTTCACTAATGAAAATATGAGAAACCCTAGATGTACTTTTACTAAATGTGATAAACCCTAGATACACTTTCACTAATGCAATATGCAATGCAAGAATGAATGGAACCTAGATCAAGGATTTTAATGGACTCCAATTCAAAAAAATAAATGAATGTTCTAAAATGTCAGGTTCACCAAAATGAACCAAAGGGAAAGTGGGAACTGGGAGTGCCCAGCTCTATTATCTCTTGGTGAGTCAATAATGTCCTAGGATCCCAAATTGGATTGACTATCAACCAAAAGGATGAGTCAATTTTCAACAAGGAGGACCTAGGAGGGGGTTCTTTAGGCTTTGAGGTGTTCACCACCAAGCAAATGATTGGAAAGTAAACTTTAACATTCAACTTATGAAACCTAATGATGCAAGCTAAATGATGAATACAAATGATGAAATTATGCAATAGGAATTTTGGATGTGTGTACTTGGTTTGTATGGAAATGCGAAGAGGAATCCAAAAATGCAAAAATGTTATCAAAAAGTGTTATGGAGGACTAAGACACTCTTACTATTGTCTTAGTCCCATTGCTATTTTTCGAGGGAGATGCAAAATCTTTGGATGCTAGAACGAGATTTGAAATAATCTCTACAAAACACCTTTGGGAGGACTAAGACGCCCTAGGTGATGACTTAGTCTTGTATTGAATTTCTAAAATATTTGAATATGGTCATAAGGTTCAATGTGCGCACTTCCCTCTTCTCAGATCTAAGGTCCTAAAACTTTGGATTTGTCCTATAGGTGAGTTTCTATGAAGATGACAATTTTTCAATGCAAATTTTCTCTTTAAATGATCTCTAATTCTTCAACCTAAATTTGTAGTCACAAACACACAAGAGGGAAAAAAAATTTGATTTTTAGTAAATTGGGGTTTTCCTTGGTCAAATCCCTTGTTGGTAATTAAACCTTGAAATGAATTAGTATCAAAGGGAAATGATGAATGAACAACATGCAATGTTACAACTCACCAAACCCTTGTTATGAAACTTGTAAAACTTGTGTGAAATGACTAGCTTGAATGTGGATCTTAAATGAAAGGAATGCTTGATAGATTTGGACTTGAATTTCATGCTTGAGTCAAAACCCTATATCACAAATGTTAGCTCAAAAACACACATGATGCAAGAATATCCTTGATATGATGCTTGACTCTTGATGATGGCTGTAAATTCTTGATGAATTAATCTTGAATGCTTGGAGTGCTTAGATTACTTAGATATCTTGTTATGAGAAAATGGGAGAAGGAACCTTGTATTTATACTTATCCATGCTTAATATCTTGAAATTATAGCACAACAAGCTGACATATGACTTCATTAATTAAAGGAGGCTAAATCCTACCAAGATTTGAAATTAAATCCCAAAAATACCTTGAGGGGGACTAAGATGCCCTAGGTGGCATCTTAGTCTTAAGGCATGAAACTTGGGGAACAAACTCAAAAAAAGGGCCCTTTGAAGGTTCAGTTGAAATTAGGGTCCCAAGACCTTTGGAGAACAAAGTCACCCTAGGTAGCATCAAATTCCTTGACCCAAAAATTAGGGACACATAGCTAGAATCATTAAATTATAATTTCCCCTTTAAGGTTTGTCGGGATTAACCATATAAACATATAATTCATTAGGCTTGTGGATGAAAAATAGGACCAATTAAGGCATAAATAAGGATAAATAAAGCAAGTCAGACCTAAAAAAGTGTGAAAATGAAAGGGTATGCATTTTCCTACAATACATTTGGATTAGAACATTGAGTTAAAGCTCATACTTTATGAGGTTTTTACAGATATCTAATTTGTAGAAGATTGAGGATGCTTTTAGGTGTCTATCTTGGTGCTCTTTAAATATGATAGTTTTATTGAGAATTTGAGCTAATAATTTTTCATTACAAAGTTATCCTATTAGAATTCCTCTAAAGAAGACTAAAATTTAAATCTCCATGTTAAATCTTAGAGCTTGCACTTAGTGTATATTATAATAGTGTTTGTTGCAGATTAATGCATTGGTTCAATTCTTTCAAGTGTGGGGTATTTTAACCCAAAAAAATTTCTCCACATAAATTAGTGCTTCTTCTCTTCTATTTGTTTACTTTCATGTTCTTAAAGTGTTAACTTACATGTTGTTATGGAGCTAAAATTTACTTCGATAGATATCGAGTACATTATATTTCCTCTAAGGGTGAATGTGATGGAAAATAAATTATGTCAATTTCCACGTTAATGACATAGTAGTATTTTCTTGTATTTAGTACTTATAATTTTGTTTAAAAGTAAAATTAAGATACTAAAGGTGCATACTAGTTCTCAAAGGTCTTTATAGGTTCATCGTTCCCTTTCAAATATAGTATTTCATTCATCACCTTATCCTATTATAATTTTTAATTAATCTCTCTTTGAATGAAATTAATAATATAAAAATACTTTCCATCACATATCATCCAAATATTGCAATGGAAACCAATATTTTATACTGATCTTATTGATTTCTTTAGTTTTTATACACATTCTCCATCGATCATATGGTTTTGTTTATTGTAATATAATTATCATATGTGGGCTCAAAAATTTTATGATTAAACCTTTCTTCATCTTGTGTACTTTTCAATTTAATTCTTAATTCTCTATAAATTCCATCCTATGCATTACCTTATTTGGAAAATTTACCCTTAATATTCAGTCCATGTGATTATTGACACTCATTATTGGGGGTAATTATTATAACATGTTATGTATTATCATGTCCCTTTGTACTATCAATACTTTTGAAAATTACTTGCATGATACCTTCTCTATATCTCTAATGGTTTCTACCTTCCTTATAGTTCTACATATCTTTAGAATAAATTCCTAACACATATTTCCATTCCTCTAATTATTTAGTAATTTTCTCCAATCAATTTAATACATTATAGAATTACTAAAAACTATTTTCATCAATCCTTGAATGTGAATATTTTGTGCCTTACCAATATTATTATACCATATGTATTTTCTCTCCCTTCATGTGTAACACTTCAATCAAATTTCCACAAACTCTATAATAAAATATTACCACAACCATTAGTACTACATCACATAAAACTTTATCATGATACACACTTTTTTTTTAATCTAACTAAATATTACTCTTTTACCAATATATTATGTTTCATTTGAGAGAAAAAGATACTATTAGTTATAGTGTGCGCCAACCTCTCCAATTTCAATTTATCAACCATTTATTTTGATACTAGATTGTCAACAATACCAAATAAATTTAACCATAAATTAGACTGACTCTTATGGATTTGCATATGGTTATAAATATATTATTACTTTTTATTATATCCTCTTCATAATGATGCTTCAATAAAACTCTTATCATGAAAAGTGTTCTCACTTTCTCTAACCCATCCCTAATGTTGTATTCAATCCTTTAATCTTCCCATCAACATATGTAACTCTTATTTTAATTTATGATATTTTCTTGCACCTTCTTGGATTTGGTGACTTTCAAATTAATGGTATGCATCATATCCACACTCGATATATGTTCCTCTAAAATCATTCCTATTTGGTTTATTCTACCTTTTTTTATCATAATACCTATATTTCATTGTTAGCGACTAGTAGCATCAAGAAGGTTACTTGTTTGGTAGGTTAACTAACTATTTTAGTTAACATTTAAACTCATTTCCTTCATCTGTCTCTCTGCTTTTTCCTTTGTATAAATGCACTTGCATAATGATGAATAGAACGATCAAGTTGTTGAGTTCATTACCTTTATAATATCCATTAGTTCAATCTTTGTGGTATAAATTTTTATTCTATTCTTTTATTTATTAACTACCACTACTAGAATCTATTGTAAATGATCTCTTATTACTACATTGAGGTATATCTCTAAAATGCTCCTCTCTATTAGCTCTACCTATATTAAAAACTTCTTTCTTATTTCTTCTTTGTGGTCAAGGACAACTAAAAATCTTCCTCTACTATGTGGCTATTCAACATGCTTATCTCTTCCTTATTTGATCCTTTAGAACTATTAATATATCTTGCAACCCTTTTAGATCCTCCCTAGATAGATGTTTTGACTATATTTTCATCCCATACTTTTAAACTAAAATTGTACAATTCCTTTAATAACTCCAAATGATAATTTATAGGAATCAACATGGATTTTACATTCTTAACTATTTTATACATTTTCTGGATACTAATGTTACCTTATTTAATTTTAAATATATTTATTATACTTGATATTTTAATTTAGTCTTATTTGTTTTACCCTATCAAGGTCATCTATATATTCATATGAAAATTTTCTTCTTGATTTTTTAAACAAAATATCAGTTCATTAATATTTCAATGACCAGAATAATTACAAATATCTACTCTAGTCTTTTTTACCAACATTTTATATGGAATTGAACATTCTTTGTTTCTTTTCTTATTCTTTTATCATATTTTATTTTAGATGGATAGCTTCTTTTTCTTCCTTGCCTCTCATTATTTTTAAGGTTTGGATTTTTCTCTTTTGTAATTTTCTTTGAAAACGTCCATTTCTTTTTCCATTTCCTTCATCATCTCCACTAATTTTTCCATCCTTCTAGAAATATTAACAATACCTTGTCCCCTTCGTGGAGGTATCTTTAGCCTCTCTAGTAAACTACCTCTCCATCAATTAGTAGTTTACATTATTTGTATGGGTTTTCTTAGTTCAATAGCATATTTAAATATAATAAATAGGGACACTCTACCTATAAATTTCTTATAAGAAGACACCTGTATTGAATTCCTATAAATTACAATAAAAAAATATTTTCTATCTAATAATCTCATATTGTAAAACCTATGGTAGAGAACTTCCTCTTTACATGCCTTAATTTATAAATCAAATATAATGACACATTATAAATTCTATTATCATTAGTACTCAAACCTTTCACTCTAACATCATTTCATATAGTAATGGTAAAGTGGCCTAATGAAATATTCTCTAACTATGTGACCGATAAAAAATAAAATACAATTAACTTTTATTGATTTTTATTCATAAAATTATTATAATTTACTATAGGGGATATTAAAATGCTAGATTTTGGCTATTTGACTATTACTAAAAACTTATATAACTTAGATGATATGGGAAGACATGCCCATGTTGAACTATACATAAACTAACTTCCTATATTATTTTTTGCTACAAAAATAATCATTATATGCGGTTGTGTAGTAGTTCTTAGCCTCAAGTAATATCTTAATCAATAATAAAAAGGAACAAAAATCAAGGCTTAATAAAAAATGTAGTCAAGAAAACATAACAAAACATGGAGATGAGATCCTTTAAAATATATGGGATGATGATAGGTTGGTGAATCTCAATGTGCTTTACAATACACACTTAATCATAGGTCCAATATATCTTGATATGTTCATTTACAACCAAAGGCTTAAAAATTTTGTTGCAAACTATGAATAGTGTATTTGGATTTTTTTATTATGCTCAATAATAATTTGGAAGTTGATTGTAACTTCTAGTGATTGAAATCACTTGAAATTTTAATGCAATGTTGTATGTTTAGCATAAAACATACATTCCTAAATGTAAAGTCATTTATATAGTTATGGAAAGATGAGGTAAGATATGTGGTGACCAATTGTGATTAGAATAGAAATGTAAAACTTGCAAAGAAAAAAATAATGTATTGGTGATGTAAGATTGCTCTTACACCTTCAAATTTCCCTACATAAAGAAAATTTTAATTGAACTAATACTTGAAAATAAAATTAGTATCAAGAAATTTGAAGCTATCAAGTATTGAGGCTATAGTTATATATTTTTAAAATGTATAGAAATTTTTATCTTCCTAATCACTTAATATTAAAATTATTTGAGTTGGAAATTTGTGAGTCTAGCTATGTTTAGAATTAAATATTTGGAAACTAACAACTAGACCTATTATGGATTTTTGTCATTTTCTCACAATAAAAACTAAAACAAAATCCAATTCAATTTTTTTGAGTAGTTACAATTGCTTCGAATTTTACGTTATCTATAATGGTTTTTTATGCAATATTAATTTCAATTTCAATTTGCATGTATTATGTTCTAAAACTATTAGAGGTTCTAAGAACTTTGTAGCTTAAATTAATCCTCATTTATCAATATTCTCCCAAACTATTCTATAAGGGGAGCTTTGGAAGAGGGTATGATGTCCATCAAAGTTTAAGGATGAGAAACTTTTCCAAGATTTATAGTTGTAACTATGTTGGAAAAAACCAATGCAAATGTCAAAGTAGATAACAAATATAGACTATTTGATAAAATATCTCAAATAAATGTGGCCTCATATAATTACAAGACTACAAGATACACAAGTTGATTTTTCAAGTGTCTCTAGGAAACTTGGCCTATGAGTTCTATGGACTCTTTTCTACATTGATATCATTAATTATTCATGAGTTGTTTAGTTCAATTTTCTATTACACAAGTCTATGTGTTGTTGAATTTGCAAAGAATTGTATATCGTACTTTCATTTAAAGAATAAGATGAGTATTTATATTAAGTTTGTAGATTTTATTCAAAATAAAAAAAAAATACAACAAATTATTAGTAAATACTTAATTTAGATAAAACTTGGAAATATCTAAAAATATATATAATATTTATTTTAGTTAAACTACTATATTGTGTCTTGAGATCCCTAGATTCATTCTTTTATTGGTGTCAAAAGTGTTATTTAATGTGAATATTTATTTAGTTACTAGAAACACCTACTTTCAAGTAAACCCTTTAAAAAATTCCTTTTAGATCAAAGGAGAAAATATACCTCTTAAATTATTCTTTTCTCGATTCTTGATAGCTTTGCAAATTTTAAATATTCATCATATTGAATATGAGACCATTATATGCAAGCCTTAGTGAATTATTGCAATCAAATGAGATTTACAAACCTATTAACATAAATTGATATTTTCTAATCACTGGTTTTTCTAGAATGGTAGTAGCAAGAGGTGCCTCAACAATTTTTTCTTTTTTCTAGTTTCATGATATGCTTTTACTTGAATATGTGTTTGATCAAGCCTTTTTGTTTGACTCTATCATTGGATAAGCTTTATTTAAATTAACATAGTTTTTTTATTCTAAATTATCTTCTCATCAACAATAAAAGTGTGAATTCTTGTGATACATCATTTTTTTAGTTTCTTTGGAGACTAAATTAAAAATTTAATGCTTGTCAAAACTAGTTGAATTATGCAATAGCATTTGAAAATTTATTTTTCACTACATTGAAGAGCCATACATGTTTCCCAAAGATTCGAGTAACCCTTAATTCACCTATCTACACAAGTGCTTGAACAAAGAAAATTTCTAGAATTCCAAGGCACAACCTTGGTTTTGTTACTTACCTAGCCACTATAAGTTGATTTCTTAAAATTACAAAAAAATAGTATAATACTTTTATAGTATGAATTCCACATAATCAATACTTATAATTTTGTGCATCAGACAATGTTTATAAATAGTCAAAAACTGGTAAGATTACTAAATTTATAGTATAATAACAAGACCACACAATATTTTACATGACAATATTCCTCAATTACCTTAATATTTTCTTATACAAAGTAGGTTAATACAAATTTCTTCAAGATTTGTTGTATATGCTTTATTTATTGATGTTTCAAGTCACACTTAGTGATCCATCATTAAGAATAGGAAAGTGAAAAGGTTAATGGTGTAGACATGGTCTTACAAAGAGGAAGCCCAATAAAAAATGTAAGAGAACAATGATCATTGAATGAGATTTAAAACATTGATCAGAAAAACATGCATAAGCAATTCAGAAACAATCTTTATTCGTAATGAATTGTGAAAAACTTATACCAACCAAGAAGTAGATTGCTATACAACTCTCATTGCATTTTATAACCATCATGTGACTCTAACA
This sequence comes from Sequoia sempervirens, assembly GCA_007258455.2. Taxonomy (NCBI): domain Eukaryota; kingdom Viridiplantae; phylum Streptophyta; class Pinopsida; order Cupressales; family Cupressaceae; genus Sequoia; species Sequoia sempervirens. The sequence goes on from VDFB02281492.1 coordinate 690,497,197, forward strand.
CATAGAATCCACAACAGATGTAGTTCCCCAAACATTAGGCATTGTAGTAAAACATGTTATATATATATATATATAATACATCCATTATTGGTCACTTAAAATATATACAATAAGAAGCCCTAGAAGCTAAAGAAAATGATAACAAATTTGGAAACCAGATACTCGTTACAAAGATGAATACAGAACTAAGATAAGGAATATATGAAACCTGAGTTCAATAAACATTTGTCCATATGATTTTCTCATTTTCAATCCACCCCTCATCAGGTTGATTTTCCCTGTTGAGGAACAGCGGCCCTCCTTGACAGGCCTCCTGAAGAAATTCATTCTGCTTTCCTCCAAAACATGGGGACTCATACAAACCCGCCTCCCACTTGAATAACTCCTCCGTGCTTTCAAATGATTTAGGAGATTCCAGTTGAGTTCTGTGTTCACATACCTCTTCAAAAATGCTATCCAAAGAGACTGATGATTCACACAATAACTCATGGGTTTTGTTCCTCTCAGTCGAACTCGAGCTTAGGTCTTGTGACTCATTACTGAAATCCTGACCTGCTGAGAAACGCTGCGGAGCGGCGCCTTGAGGATTCAGTTCCAATTCTCTCTCCAAATTTTTCATATACTCATGAACTAATGCTTCGGGCACTTCAGGGGTGAGCCACTCTCTTTCCTTACCATGATCTCTAACCGGAATTACCAAAGATTCCTCCTTGTTCTTCTGAGAGTAACAACTATAAGATTTGCTTGTACTTGACAGAGATTGAACAGAAGCATTCACCTTGTTCGTAGAGTTATCTGTGCTAATGATGTTGTTGGGAAAATTAAGCTTCGCCTTTTTTCCTCTGATCTTTTGAGCTTCACGATCATAGACAATTGCAGCTTCCTCGGGGGAGTTGTAAGTTCCCAGCCAAACTCTGATTCCCTTGATGGGGTCTCTGATCTCTGCAGCCCATTTGCCAGACGACCGCTGCCTGAGCCCTCTGTACAAAGGACACGCCTTCCTCTTCTTCTCCTTTGCTTTCTTTGCCACACTTTTCTCCTCTATCTTACAATAGAGATCTGCGGCATCAGATGGTTGAGGAAAGACTTTACCAAGATGATACTCCGAAAATTTGTCAAAGCTTATCCATAAGTCTCTAGCAGTAGTTGCCCGGCCGCTCGTTTTGCCGGGTATAAACTGTGATATTACACTCCCTCCACACATTTTCTCTTTGTAACGAAAATCCACAAAACAGAGGATCTCTAGCTGTTTCAACTTAGAAAACAAGGGTTCATTTAAACCTGCAGACTCTCCCTTCCTCCCGGCTTAAAGAACCAAGATAGGGCCCGCTGCCAACTGTTATGAATCATTAATGGATTTTAAAACCTCTTTTCTAGCAACTTGTATGAAAGCTACGTTGGGTTGCGAGTAGGTATTCTCTTCATCTTCAACAAAATATTTTCATGTGGGGCAATCTTTTGCAAGTTGCAATAATCAGTCAAATAAGTAAGTTAACATCTTTATTCCACTCGTAGAAACCAGTCGTGCTCGGACTCGCAAACCACGGGTCCGCACATTGGTTTTTATATTTTATTGATTGTAAAAAGGAAAACAAACAAAACAAAACTTATCCAAACAGCTTTGTTTCTTCCCCCTTATGTAATATGGATGTATATATACTCTTTACCTCAATTTAAACTAGCAATTGCATCTTAGTGTGCAATGGGTACGCTGAAGAAGTGTGGAAACTCAATTAGAATAAATTCTAATATTTCTTTTATACAATATAAAACTATAATAATTATTAATTATAAATTTTAAAATTAATAGTTTTATTTTAAAATATAATATATAATAATAATAAGTATAATTAAATTATTTGTAGTTTTTTTTTTTATTCTTAAAATATAATCCACATTTCATATAATAAATTTATAAATTATAAAATTTTACCTTAAACAAATTATAAATCAAATATTATATTAATTAAAATATAAAATAACTCTTTCAAATAAATGAAAAACAATTATTTAAAAATATAAAAAAAAAACATGATGTTGTAATGTTAAAATCTAAATGCATTCATTATTAGGATCTACGCTCTAAAACCCTCGTCAAAGTCATATTTTTCTTTAAGCATTTATTCTTTTTTTTTTAATTCTTTAAGCATTTATTGTATTTTTCTATTTTTTTAATATTAAATTAAACAATAAACAACAATGTGGTAAGTACCTTTAATAAGTTTTAGGCTATAATTTTAAAAAAAAAATTAGAGTGTATGAAATTACATAAGATTTTTTTAATTCAACTGTATGTTTTTCTAATGATTTTTGAACCTAATAATAAATCATTGTATAAACGGTGCATAATGCCAATGCTTCTTCACTATTTTGCTCCATCACTTTGGCTTCTACAAGTTTGCAACAATTATGCATTACAAATCGAATGAAGACTGCTGCGAAAGAAACAACAACTGCAAACATTTTTTAAACATTTTATCGGGGTTTTGAGTCACATATTTATGTCACATGGAACAACTTTGAGTGGTCCCCATTTTCTTTCTAAGACTCCAACATTATTTTCCAATGACCAATACCTAATACTTTTTGACATTTTACCAATAAAAGGGATGCCAGTCAACAAGGCTAGGTGACAAGGCAGTGAAATAAATAGTCCCAAATGGCGTAGGTTCCAGCATACGTTTCAATCAATGGCTAGAAGAAATTAAATGGTCGGCAGATGATAGCAACCATTGGATTTCCCTTTTTAGCTTTCTATTCTACCACAAAAAAATATCTAAGACATCTAGTAATGGTAGACCCACACATCCACTATAAAAAGGAAATTAGATTACACCACATATGAGAGGGACTTCTAAGCTTAGGTACGTGGATAATATATACATCTGTATTACATTATGGGGAGAAGAAAAAAGTCGTTCCGATAAGTCCGACAATTCAATAAATTAATTAATTCACTGTTTTAGAATATAAAAAAGGTGCGTACCCGTGGTTTGGAAGTCTCAGCACCACTAGTTTTATGAAAGTGAACGTTGACGTGACCTTATTTTATTAAATATTCATTCACATGTCTAACTATTTTGTTGACAAACAATGTTACGTACAAAGTGTTGGGGGATGTGTTGGGCTCTGGTTATCCCTGGTTATCCCTTTGATGCACCTATTAGAGAATCAAATCATTAGAAAGTGTTATCAAGTGAAACTCTTCTTAGGTTTAGATTTTTTAATTTTTTGAGTTTGGTGAGTCAAAATAAGATGGATATTATTTTTTTGTCAAAAATTTTAGCATTCAAATTATTTTAGATTGTATGGAGAATAAATGAATATGTATTTTAGATTCATAATAAATTGAAGATTTTAGAGAATTCTATATAGCAAAAATTAGTTTTAGTTAGTTAAATCTATTATTGGAACTGGAAACTACATTTGTTATCTAAAAATTACATTTAAAGATTATGATACAATGTTGAGATACCATGCCTATTATCAGTTAGTGTTTTTCTTTTTCTTTTTCATTGTACATTCTTCCACTACCATCTTGTTGTCTTACTAATTGGAATCTACCACCTCTTCTTCAACAATTATGCTTGCACTCAAATCTCTTTTTACTCTTGTCTTCCACATTTAGAGATGATTGTATAATTTTCTTGAATAGATTCTCTTAAACCATTTGTATACCTTGTTATATTCTCTTAATTAACCTTATGATGATAAGATCATAGTGTTAGCTTACAGAAAAAAACCAGTTTATTCTTTCACACTCATATTCTTATATATAAGATTTTATCATTTCATTACTCTTTTTCAATTAATAGTCTAGAAAGTTGAAATAAGACTTCAACGAATATTCCATCATATCCCACTTCCCAATATTTGGTTTTCTCTTTTATCATAATTTCCTTCAACATATAGTAATACAACCTTTAAGCTAAGTTGCTTTTGCAAAATTTAACAAATTAGGCATAAATTTCACATACTCAAAACGGTCTTCTAGAGAAATTAAGTAAACATACTAGCATAATTAAGAATATCAATTCTAGTCCTCATACCTATGTTTAAAAAATCCTTCTACATATTAAATTGCTATCAACCTTATTATTCAATAAAAACTTGTTTGGTTGCTTATTCATTACCTTATAGGTCATTTTATTTATTATTTATAGGATTATAACCCTAGGTTATTTATTTTTCTTCAATATCATCCAATAAATTCTAAATATTTCTCATACTATCAAACATGTCTTTAATTTAATGTATAATATCGAGAACACCTCGACCTCTTCTCATATTTCATGGAAGCATTATAGTGCAAACTACCTAATATTTGGTGATTCATTCCAAATGAGGTTACAAATAACAAATGAATCCTCTACCCAATAACTCATAGTTGAAAGACTATCTTCAATATTCCTCTTTCATGAGTTGGTACATGAAATAATGATACCACTTGTTATATTCATGATTGGGTGATCCCACAATAGTGGTTTACAATTTTTGGCCAAACTGGACACTGAAATTATTTTTTTAAACTAAATCTTCACATTTGGGCACCTATAGCGGCTAAACCGTGAAGAATTTGAAGATAATGCAAACTAGAGTTTCGTCACATTTTGTCTGTAGATTCTAAAAATATTTTTTTCAAAATTTTTGGAATCAGATTCCACTTCTTTTTCCATCTCCCACAAAAATTGATTTTTTTTCAAAAAACAACATTTTTAAAAAGTGATGCACACCGTATAACGCATAACTTTTTTTCCATGAAGGAGAAAATTCTAATTCTTTCTAATTTAGATTCGTAACTCCGATATCTAGTGCTTCCACTTGGTTAGATAGTTTTTTATTGAATATTTTTTCTTTAATCAAGTTTCAAAGTCAAACCAATTACAATTTAGAAATAGCACGACCGTATAACGTATAAATTTTTTTTTATATATCGAAATTCAATTTTTTTTTTCTATTGGATCAAGGACTTCAATATCGAGTGCACTCATAATTTTTAATTTTTCTTTTTGATAATCTGCTATTTTTCCACATGTGCAGAACAAAGACCTTAATTTCGATGAAAAACCTATGTTTAATAAAACTAAAATATCAAATACATAATAAAATCAAAACATATTAAAATTATATTCGTTGGATAGCTCGTTCTAAGGACTACCTGATTCTAGTTGGGTTTGTAAATATTCCTCCATTTTCATCCTCAAACAGAGCTCTGAAGTGCCAAAATTCAATTTTTTTCTATCTCAGGGGGGATGAGGAATAAAGGGGGTTCGAACAAACCCCTAGGGGTTTGAGTGAACCACTAGGGGTTCGCATGAACTAGGGTTCATTTGAACCCCCCTTCTATAAGGGGTTTTGATGGATTTTTTGGCGGGAAAGTATTAAGAGGGTTCGGTCGAACCTAGGTTCTATCGAATCCCTAATTGGTTCAGTTGAACCAATAGGTTCGTATGAACCCCTAAAATCAAGTTTTTTGCCATGCATTCATTTTTTGTGAGTTTTCCTTCCTCACTTCAATTGTAAACCACTATTGTGGCTTCACCCGATTGGATTTTTTAATTAAAGACTATCTAATTATTCAAAAAAGTTAATACTTAATATATTTACACAATTGATCATAAAAATTCAAGTTATTATTTATTCAATAATTTTATGTCATAGTTTCAAGAGATCCAAAATAATTTGGGCTTTATCCTTTCTCTAAAAAATAGATTTTATGAGATTTAAAATACTCTTAATTTTTTTTCTTTCATTATCTTATTAACAAACTAACCTTGAAAGATAGTAGACCTCTTCTTAGAGAAAATAAGATGTAGAAAGATTGGAACTAAGTGAAAATGTGGTACATCACCCTAGATACATGCGATAAGGATCAATAACCCCAAACTA